>OX608081.1:63594045-63645661 GCA_951509765.1 Sphenella marginata
CCCGAACATCCACATCGAGCAAATTTAGCTGTAGATGAAATTATATGATCTAATTTACATAGCTTTGTCACCAACAACACTTACTACTTTTTCGAGACAATTTTAAATGAAACTAGTAAGGAAGTCTAAGTTCGGGTGTAACCGAACATTAAATACCTAGTAGTGATCTGTTGCGTTATCCCAATTAACTCAGGTCTATTTTAATACCTGAAAAGGTGGTATAAAACAACTGATTGTTTTCGATTAAAAACACTTCTGTTGTAAGTGGTAAATTAAATTATCACTAAATAACAAAATATAGGTATGAAATAAAAAAAAGGAATGAAAATAAAAAAAATTAATAAAAAAAAAGGCAATAGGGAGTTAACTACTTTCCCGTAAATCTTGCTTGTTTGTCATTCGATTTGCATAATTTTTGGCAGGAGTATACTACATACTATTGGGAAGCATCTCACTAACTTTCATTGAAATACCTTCTTGAAATTTCAAGCAATCGCTTTTGAAAATAACAGACCTTTTTTGCTGAAAAGTGGGCGGCTCCACGCCTACTTCAACAAAATCCACAAAATTTTTTTGCAGTTTAGTTTTTCTTAAAAAGCTTATTAAGTGTGTAAAATCTTATATATATAACTTATACAGTTATGGAAATATCGCGATTTTAATTTTACAAAGAAATTTTTCAAAACTGTGTTCAAAAAGTGGGCGTGTCCGTTCACCGATTTTGTTTATTTTTACAGCAAAGAGTTACCTTTATATGTTGAACACTTTCTGTAAATATCGTTTCAATAAGTCAATTTTTACCGGAGTTATGGCATGGAAAGTTTTATGGAATAATCCCCCAGAAAGGGGCGGGGCCACGCCCATTTTCCAAAAATTTTGTGTTTTCGACTTTCTTTGCCCACGAACACTTTAGAGGTGAAACAGAAATGATATACAGCTAGTTTAAGCAAAGTTATAGCATATTCAATATATCTATGATCCTTTCCAAAATCTTTCGTATAAAATTGGGCGTGGACCTAACCCGATTTCGATAATTTTTTTTCGAAATATTGCCTGTATTAATATAAATATGTGTGCTGAATTTCACTTTGCTATCTTGAGCGGTTTTTGATTTATGATTAATAATATTTCCAAATTTGACTTAATCAAAAGTGGGCGGTACCACGCCCCATTTTAAAAATTTCTTCAAAAATGTATTTTTTGTCTTAACGCTAAAGTGCACACCAAATATTATCCTTATAGGTGTATTATGTACTGAATAATCACTCTTTTTGTATTTTCGAAAATATTATATATATAGAAAGTGGGCGTGGCTTTTAACCGATTTTGCCTATTTTCAATAGCGCTCCGAGATAAGTGAAAAGGAACCTGCATACCAAATTTCATTGAGATATCTCAAGATTTACTCAAGTTATCGTGTTCACAGACGGACGGACGGACAGACGGACGGACGGACAGACGGACGGACGGACGGACATGGCTCAATCAATTTCTCTTTTCCTCCTGAACATTTTGATATATATAAGTCAATATCTATCTCGATTCGTTTATGCCGTTACATACTACCGTTAGGCGAATGAAGTTAATATACCTTGTGTGCGAAGCACTACTAGGTATAAAAATTACTGGTGTCAATTCAAAATTTTTAATGGAAGATCCAGCTATTTGGGCACAAAGTTCTAGTTATCTTTCGGCCAAAGAAATCGTTAAAAAATTATTGGTTGTAAATGACATTGCCGAAAGAGGAGTCTCACTTATGACCCGGTTCAATGCAGTTTTGACACATCAAGAGCAGCAAAAACAATACATTCTCCATGCGATGGAATGTTATTATAAGGCTTTGCCAACAAAACAATACTCAAAAGAAAAATTTTTAGAATATTTAAATAAGAACATTCCCAAAAGTACTATCGCACCCTCATTGTAAAAATAAGTACCTACTTTTATTTACTTAAATTGTTTCCTTTGACTACATTTCAAGTTATTAATATTTAAATTTGAACTATTATATTTATATTCAATGGAACGTTGAACTGAAAATACCGTTTGTCTCGAAATCCTTTTCACAAAATAAAATTGCAATTTTCCCATAAATTACTTACTAATTACTTACTATAAATAATATTATGAAAATATACGCAAAAATACAATACAAACACATTAAACTAAAACTTAGAAGTTATTTACAAAATTCAGGAAAATTTCTCGAGTTTTCATCAAATGGAAACTTAGTTTTTCCGCTCCGATATTTTCAAAAATGGGTTAGCATGGGTGAAAGGGCATTAAATTTTCTAATTGATGATGTCAATTTTATATAATTCGCTTGGTTGAAAATTAAAAAAAAAAAAATTCAGAAAAATTTGTCCATTCAAATTTTTAATTAAACTGCACCAAAGTGCATTAAAGCGCATGACTGGTCAAAAGCGTTTATCCAAAAATATTCATGAAATTATTTTGAAATTCTTTGAAATGCATGAAATACTCAAAATTTCCCAAAGCCCTGCAAGCTTTCATTTAATCGGTAACATACTAAAATTTAATAAAAAAAAATTTGTTTCTTTACAAAAGTAAACATTTTCAAAAAGTGTTTAACATGTGCATTCAATTCCTTATTCAGCAGTACCAAGCTCATGTAATTCACGGGCTTTAAAACATTAAAACAAGCGCTTCAAAAAATTTATTGCACTAAAATTTTGCATTCAAGTGCACAAAAGTGCAACAAAGCACCTCGGTGGTCAAAAGTATTTACCCAAGAAATGTTCACTAATTTATTCTCGACCATATTGCTTATACGCATTTTTTTACATAGGATAACTTAATAAAGAGTTATAACTAGCTTTCTATTAGTATCTTTTTTTACCCTATTTTTACCCTTTAGGTCCTGGGGCCTGGGATTTTCCCACTAGAGGTATCCTTTTTTTAATGCAAACCTTATTTTTTTTCCTCAAGCTATCCGAAAATGCGCGGGGAGCAAATAAATTCAAACTTTTGTGTTTAACGGGTACTCTAATGTACATACAAAACATAAATGCACGCTCATAGGTACAAGCAAAGAAAACAGCGAATATCGTTTTAAAAATCTATTAACAAAAATATTCGAATAGTACGAGTACTATTCGAATAAACGAATAAAAAAATTCGAATAAATACTATTCGAATTTTTTGCAACGAATATTTTTATTCGTTTATTCGATTAGTGTTTATTCGAAAAAAATCCCACTCCTATTGTACACAGATTTTGTACTTGCAAAATTTGTGTGATTATGAATATTTCTTATCAAATCTGATTATAAATGATTATTTTTTTGGATAAAATTTTAGGATAGTGTAGACATTGATGTAGTTTTGATTGTTGGTATAATTGTAAAAATAATAGGTTATAACTAGGTATTTTTCAATGAAAGGAAAAATATATAGAAGTACGAATATGCATGAATATTTTCGAAAAAGTATTTATTAATTATTTAAGTTAAATAATATTTCTACTTTGCACATCATTGCCTGCATAACACTTTGCAATCGAATATTTTATTCCTACCTAGTTGTAAGCATGCCTTGCATATCTTGAAGCAAGATTTGCATATGCATTTGAAAATGGTTATTTTTATTAGATTTTTACAAAAGTTGAGCTTTTTCATTAAAAAAATAAAATATAGTAACAAAAAAAAGCAAAAAAATAAAAATTATGTTGCCTAAGGTGGGACTTGAACCTAGGCCCTTTGCTATGATCGGCAAAGCAAATTGGAAGTTTGCATGCATATTTTATGGAAATAAAATAAAAAACAAGTAAGGAAGTCTAAGTTCGGGTGAACCGAACATTAAATACCCAGCGTTAGTTTTCAGAACGAGATACAAATACCATGACTTGGCAATGATATAGGCCTTAGAATCTTATTTGAAATTTTCTATATCGAAAAAGTGGGCGTGGTTATCATCCGATTTCGAAAATTTTCACAGCAGCTCACCTTGGCCAGAAAGTAGCCTGCATAACAAATTCTATGCAAATATCTCAGTTTTACGCAAGTTATGTCAATTTATGTGATTTTCGAAGTTTTCGATATCGAAAAAGGGGACGTGGTTATCATCCGATTTCGTCCATTTTCAATAGCAACCTACCTTGGCCAAAAAGTAAGGAAGTCTAAGTTCGGGTGATCCGAACATTAAATACCCAGCGTTAGTTTTCAGAACGAGATACAAATACCATGACTTGGCAATGATATAGGCCCTAGAATCTTATTTGAAATTTTCTATATCAAAAAAGGGGGCGTGGTTATCATCCGATTTCGCCCATTTTAAACACCAACCTGCCTTGGCCAGAAAGTGGGCGTGGTTATCATCCGATTTCGAAAATTTTCACAGCAGCTCACCTTGGCCAGAAAGTAGCCTGCATAACAAATTCCATGCAAATATCTCAGTTTTTCGCAATTTATGTGATTTTCGAAGTTTTCGATATCGAAAAAGGGGACGTGGTTATCATCCGATTTCGTCCATTTTAAATAGCAACCTACCTTGGCCAACAAGTAACCTGTATAACAAATTTCATGGACAGATCTACATTTTTACTAAAGTTATGTTAATTTATGTGATTTTCAAAATTTTCGATATCGAAAAAGGGGGCGTGGTTATAATTCGATTTCATCCATTTTCAATAGCAGCCTACCTTGGCCAGAAAGTAACCAATACACCACATTCCATGCAAATATCTCAGTTTTTACGCAAGTTATGTCAATTTATGTGATTTTCGAAATTTTCGATATCGAAAAAGGGGGCGTGGTTATCATCCGATTTCGCCCATTTTCAATAGCAACCTACCTTGGCCAGAAAGTAACCTGTATGCAAAGTTTCATGCAAATATCTCAATTTTTACTCAAGTTATCGTGTACACGGACGGACAGACGGACGGACATGCCTTAATCAATTCCTCTTTTCAACCTAAGAGCTTTCATATATGGAACTCTATATCTAACTCGCCGTTACATAGTACCGTTATGTGGACAAAATTATAATACCCTTGTACTAGTACTAGTACGCTGGGTATAAAAATATTCAAATAGCAATTATCAATTAACAAAATGAAAATATTCCAATATTGCGATATTTGCCATATTTAATATTTTATTTCCACTAAGTTGACCAATTTGCACAAAAATCATAGGCAAATATCCTCAACTTCATGAAAAGGCAATGCCGCAAATAACTTAACTTCATGAAAAGCTCAATGAAGTAAGCTTCTCAAAACAAAAATTTGCAACTCAATCGATCAGCTGTTATTTAAGAAGTCACTCTGAATAAATTGCGAAAATGCTCAAAAGGGAACCCTTGAAACCGTAATAGAAAACATCGAGTAAATGTAGCGAGTAGCTCTGCTCGAACATACGTGTTGGTGCCTCTTATTCATACATGCTCTTTGGCTTTGATGTTGAATACTCCATAGAGTAATCCAATAGGAGTATTTTGGGAGTGCTCTCATGTAGGTGGTCTATAGCAGGGATGGGCAAAACGTACGAGTATTTTGCACTTACGGGCGAGCTTTGCACATTTAGGTGCAAGGTGAGGGACGTTCAAGTGCAGGTATGTGGGGCGAAGAACGCAGGAAGAGAATAATATATGTACAAACACACATACGGTTGATAAAGAGCATTAGCACGTTTTTCTACTACTACTTCCTCAAATGCTACTACTTTAAAAATACTTTTTTAAATATTTTTAGGCATATATTGCAAAATGAATCGGCTTGCATATAATTAAATGTATGTGAAGGCCTAATGGATGTCAATAATGCGCTGCTTAACATAAAGTCTACTTCAGCCTATGGTTATTCCACTTTTCGTATTTCTTGCCAAAAAATGTATGTTTTTGGTTCGTACTAATGCAACACCGTTTGAGAATTGGTTGAGAGAGCATGTTTTCTGTTCAGTTGTTTGGTATTTCCGCAACCTTCTTGCGATGAATATCATTTGAGGGGGAGCGTAGGATTTTTGCAATGCATTTTTTTACTCACGTCTCACCTAACACCCGCTGCACTCAAACTGATTTAGGAGCCGAAAATATGCCCATCCCTGGTCTATAGAGTATTCAAAAGTAAATGGAGTACTCCGAGTCGGATAAGGTGATTCAATTACCGGACCACCTTTTTATATGAATGAGGATAAGTGTTGAAGTACTCCGACACTCCTTAAGGAGTACTCTATGGAGTATGGAACGGAGTATTTCGGTTTTTTGCAGGGATGGACACCACTGTTATAGAGTGTTATTTTCGTTCGTCGAGAGAGGACTTTACTATTCAATTGCCTACTCAGTCCGAAGTAGCATTTATTTGCAAGAGTAATTCTTCGTTGGATTTCTAGGCTGGCATTATTTTTAGAGTTATTGCTAGATCCAAGGTATACGCTGTCCTTTACTATCTCGAACTTTTTGCTGCCAGCAGCGGCGTGACATTTTCAATTGAGGTTATGGTCATTTTACGATTTATTGTTTGATAAATTTGGTTATTTTAACGAACTGTATCAGACAAATGTCACAATTTAAAAGGTCTATATATGTGGTTGAGCTGTAGGTCCTTACGTACCCGTTCGTGTTCGGGACAATTTTTCAATAAAAATTAACACCTCAGGATATATAAAACTTCAATTCGTAATAAAACTGATCGTACTCGATCTAAATTATTGATATTTGGATATATGTACATATGTGTCACTTAGTCAAGATATACATAATTTTGGAAAAGTTGGCCATACCTACATATGTATTTTGTGCTTTTTTAACATCAACAGATTATTAAAAATTAGAAAATATTAAGTATGTAAGTCAATATCTAGCCTCCCTGCTAGTTTATAATCAAAGTTGATTATTAAATTCCATAATTAAATTTTGTAAATAACTTTTTCTAATTTTATTATAAAAGGAATAACCGTCACGAATACATGAATGTACTTTGAACTTGCCTGCCCAAATCAAAAATCTAAAAGTTTACCTACCCTGCACATGGAAATGACTTTTTAACCATTTGCATTTTTTAACTAAGCAATGCTACTTTACGTGCACGTACATACATATGTACTTAATTATGTTTGTACTTAGAAATATGTACATATAAACTTACGTTGCACCAACATTCTTTAAACCGAGAAAAGCTGGAGTAAATTGGTAACGTACATATCTTCCAGCATTTGCGTCCACTGAATCATCCATGGACATTCCTTCCGCTGCCTCAATCAACTTGTCTTCCACACTTGGGGAAAATCGATTATTTGGCTTAGCTATTTCGAACAATATTGAACCTGAATCCAGGTCACGTATTTTAAAGCGGGTAAAATCAATATCATATATGTTGTCAGTAATACAACATAAGTAGTCTTCAGTTATTTCATTTAAATTCAGAACTTCATTAGGCGATATAAACTTTCCCAACATTGATTCTCTTCCATCTTTATTGTTGATATCAGTATTGGATTGTAAGGAACGGAGTTGTTTACCAATTACACTCATTTTATAAATGTTATTGAATCTTAACAAACTGATAATGAATAACCAATTTATTTATTGTTTAACTCATTAGTTAATTTTTTAGACAATAATTTGGGCTAAAATTTTAATTAACAGATTTAATTGATTTTGCTTTTAATCCACATATACTTGAATGCTAATGTGTAGCATACTTTTAGGTACATTCCTGTTATCGATAACATTGTGCTACAAAATGAGGGTTCATCTCTTGGTAATTGATGAAACCAATAGAAAAACAAATGTGGCAGCTTTGGGTTAAGTTGTAATGATTTTGCAAAAATTTTCAAAATACAGTTTATAAATTTTGTATTGAATCTTGACTCATAATTTTTGACAAAATTAGTTAAAATAATTTTACGGAGGAAGAAATTGGTGAAAGTTTCAAGGAATAAGGGTGGCCAATACATATGTAGGTCCGGCACTTTGAATTGCAGTTGGAGCTTACCGAAATTACAAAGTTGTGTAGCGTATGTTCGTTTGGCATTTTTAAAAAAATTTTACTGATAACAAAAAATGTTAATTTTGTGAAAAGAGTGATCAATTTCAATTAACAAGTACTGTAAACAGTACTATTCAGGATCTGGTTAATTAGGTTTTGATGAATCAGAATTATGTTTAATCAAAATATGATTTAATCGGCTCATCGCACGTCCCTAATTTGTACCAGTATAATTGATGTCATGGCCAAACGATGCTAAGGTTGCGTCAAGTGACCAGCTGACTTCTACTTTTTCCATGAGCATTGACAGAATTCTTTTCCGTAGCTAGAAGAGTTGCAATGTTTAACGGTCTTTAATTATAGCCATGTATTCATAAAAGTGCGAATAATCCCAGCTAACCAGAGTCGGGGCGCTCCAAAAAAAGTCCGTAATTGGAGACTTTTCGGAGTGTTATTTAGTAAACATGAAAAAAAACACTTTTTTATGAAGATTTACGGAGCGTTGAGAGAAGAAATGAATATTGTAGAGCGAATAAACTGCATGGTTCAATTATATGAGAGATTTCGGGTGTTGTCTGACCCTTTTTGTTGTAGGCGTAAAAAGAATTGTGAGAAAATGAAAGTTGGAGAGCAGATGAGCGACAACGTTCAATCATGTCAATGTTTTCAAGCACTTTCTGAGTTTTTTTTTATTTTACCTAACAAAAGATAAAGATCGCATTTTTCATGGATGGTTACCAATAGTCTGTAGAAATATATAAACATAGCACATTTAATATTTTCAAAATTGTGTCAATAAAACTTCATAAACCTAATTTTTTATTATTTATAAAGTTTCATAAAAATGTCGATAAAGGCCTCCAAAATGACCCAAAAGAAATAAAAAACTATCCCAAATAAGCTTCGGAAAAGCATCAATAAAAGGCCCGGAAAAGAGTCCAAAAAGGCTCCAAAAACCCTCAGAATGGAGGAATAAAAGGCTCCGAAAAGAGTCCAAAAAGGCTCCGAAAAAGGTTCAGAAAACCACCAGTAAAAGGCTCCGAAAATGCTCCGAAGTTCATTTAAAAAGTTACATAAAACGCTCCAAATTCATCGGAATCGAACTCATTTCGGACTCTTTTTATATGACTCCGTTTGGAGTGCAGAACGATTTTTCGCTCCATTTGGGCTCCGAAAGGAGCTCATTTTGGAGGGTAAAGCTCTGAGAAGTGAGCGTTTTATGGCTCCGAAAGGAGTCTTTTTTGCACTTCTAGCTAGCTGGGATATGCCACCATATCATAAATTCTCTATCAAATACAGAAAAATTTGTACAACCAAAAACATTTTCTTGGGTATAATTTTAGGCATCAGAGCAAGCAGTTTCAGAAATGTTAAAGAACATTTAAATTTATGACCCATAGTTTCAGCAAATATGTTTATCATATCGAAAAATATATGCGAATGCAAATAAAATTAACCCCCCCCCAAGGCTAATTCCTGCGCACGGCCCTGTTTGGGAGTATTCAAGAGAAAGGTTCTTCGAAAGATTTTCGGACGACGGGTGTCGAAGAAGATTTTATTATGAGATGTGCAGGCCCCGAATAAAAGCCTAGCCACTTCGTTGGCTAGAGCATGTTGTGCGAACGAATGAAGATGCTCTGTGCCACCAGAAGGTGTTCTTATCGATACTTGCCGGTGGTACCAGAGAAAGAGAGAGACCACCACTGCGGTGGAGGGAGCAACCCTCATTCCCACGACAGCCGGTTCTACGTACCGGAATGACTCGGGTTTTTCCTGACCAAGAACTGTTATTTCGCTACCCCCTGCTTAAACCGTCAGCGGCCTAACGGGTAAAGTCTCTGAAATTGTTAATTTCATTAAAATAACTAATATCAAAATCGCGGCGATCCAAGAGACAAAGCTCGGTGAACGGTCCAACCTTAGGGTATGCAACGGATTGGGGGTGCAATAGCGCCTTGTGAAATAAGCCCGTTAAGGCCTTATTACGCTATTGAAAGTTAAATAAGCCCTTTATTTCAAAAAAGGCTTTATTACACTTCGAAAGAGAAATAAAGCCTTTATAAAAATTTACCCAATTGTGCAATAAAGCCTTATTTTTTTTATTAAACATAAGTGACAACCAACTACTGATATGATTGGGGTTATCACGAAGATTTGACGACGCCCGCGCACATCCGTGCCGACGCCCGCGGCCATCCCCCGGACCATTTTCACGATTTTAAGTAAATAATTGAAGAATTTTTATTTTATTTATTGTGATCAAAATTGTACTATTTTACATTAAATAGAACACATTTTTCATAAAAACTAAACAGCATATAATTATTTCTTCCTTGGGTAATACTTTCCATCCAACGTCAAGTGTTAATACACGTCCAAAAATCTAGGTAGAGGTATTAATAGACGCGTCTTCACCTCCGTAACAATAATCTGGAGGGGGAAATCCGATATTTTTAGAATTTTGCGAGATCATTGGTTGTTGCAATCACAAATTACCCTGTGAGAAAAGAGTGAGAAACGTGGCACGCAAAAGGACCTCACCGTGGCGGTAGCCACGGCTATTGCACACACCCGGAGTTGGAATGGCGTAGCCCAGGGTTATTTTTTGAAGCGCGGCCGAAGGCCGCCTACGCGGAAAGGTGTTCTGCACATAAAAACGTGGATCGGGCCCCGAATTGGGGATCTGACCCGGGTCAATTTTCGGTTTTTCACTAATAACTTTTCACAGAAACAAAATATTGTTTTTCCCCCTTCGGATTATTGTTAACGAGGCCCAATCCACGTTTTTTATGTGCAGAACACCTTCAAAAAATCAAAAAATAACCCTGGGCTACGCCATTCCAACTCCGGGTGTGTGCCATAGCCGTGGCTACCGCCACGGTGATGTCCTTCCGCGTGCCACGTTTTCCACTTTGGTTAACGTGAAATTTGTGTGTAACTATTCAATAAAATACAAAAAGAATTAGAATATTATTGTTTTTGGAATAAAGGCCTTATTTCACTTTTAATAGTGTAATAAGGCCTTAAAGGCTTTATTTCACAAGGCGCTATTGCACCCTGCCGGATATAACATCCACCGTTGCGATCGTACTAGAGGACTTGGGAGTGATCTGGCATTCATTACGCATCAATCTGTGCAGTCTCGTCTATTTGAACCTGACGTCGACTTGAGGGACATCACCTTAGACGTCAAGTTATGACTGTCCGGTAAGGTGGAGCGAAAATTTTTTTTTCGAAATTAATTAGGCCTGACCTCCAGAACGGTACCTTTCTAGCTCACAAATAAGCGTATAAAATTTTATTGAGCTACTCGCATGTTTAGGTTTGCCCCCAGCCCCTCAAAGTTGAAAAAAAAATAGCCCGATCTGGTACAAATGTGGAATTTTGAAAATTATAAAACCAAAAAACCAAGTATGGGGATTGATAAACATGGTTAAGCTGAGTATTACTGTGAATTTTTTTTGGAACAACAAAAAAGCTCAAATGTGAGTGCAGAAAGTGAACTTTTAAAGACATATTTACGCCTGGAAAGAAAATATTAGTTAGGTAAACAAGTGATAAAATTTTAAGAAATTAATTTTGGCGAGTTCTACAATATATCACCTTAACATCGGATGATACAAATTTAAATTGTTGCATACGAGAAGTGTGGATCTCGGCCTTTTTCTTGGATAGTTCCAAATCTCTTATCCAATCATTAAGTTGTGCTTGTGACAGAACGTTTCTCTCGTTTCCCATGAGAAATTCAGTACAACTTGATTCCCCGCACTCAGATATTACTGTTGACAATGGAACTGGATCCGCAACTGCCGTTGAATGTAGTACTGGTAATGTCACTGTAAGTACGCTGGTATAGGTTACTCTTCTTGATCTTCCAACGCCAAGTACTTTTGTTTGACAAATATAACACTCTATTGAATGGCAAGTAGGTTCTCTCCATATCATTGGTGTATCAAATTTTATTTGTTGTCCTGATTCCGACTGAATCAATTCTACTCGACACGATGTACACAAAGTGTTCGGTGTCCATGGTTTTTCAGCATTTTTAGGCTCAATGCCAAAATACTTGGAGTATAAAGTTTTGAAATGTCTCAGACACTCGTCGTCGCCTTACGATAGTATATTGGCCACACATGAAACAGAACATATCTGGATCGTTATTACACTCAAATTCTCGCGTCCTTTTACTCATTTTATTTTTTTTTAATAAATCACGGTTTTGAAATTTAACTTATGAACTGAACTTTCTCCGGCGAGCCTTGCAGATGTTATGAAGTGTTAAAGCGCAGTAACTCATATTTATACTCGGAACAAGAATAAAATTGAAAAAATCAAATCTTACCTAGACAGAAAGGTTCCTTTTTATACGAAGCCGGGAAAAGAAAATACTATCTGCTTTAGATGTAGGCTTTAAAAATTGTCTGTGTCTTATAATTTTGAAAATCTACCTGCATACTTACCCATAAGTGACGGAAATACATGTTTATAACTGCATGCCTACAACTCTTCCTTTCGATGCAACAACTCTACCTACTATAAAACAATTCGAGTATTAGAAGTACTATTTGATTTATTTAAAGAAAAAGTATTATCATTGCTATGGTGTTATTTGTTTATCCGCATAATATCCCATTTGCACTTTATACCTTTAATATAAGTATGTATACATACATTGAAGCTGCGCAACCTGGGTATTTTTATTTGATCGTTTATAACTTACGTAGTTTTGCATCGATTTTTTTCGATGATAGCTTATCTGTTTTCTAATTAAACAGAGCTTTACGTAAATATCTGGAAAAAAAGTTGTGATTTTAGAATGCTGCCCTCGCAAAGAGTAATTTTTTTCATATTTTTTCATAAAAAAAAAAACAAAAATCTGAAATGATAAGCTAATATCTCGAAAACTATCTGGCTGGGCAAAAAACAATGTAGTATGAATTTATACCAAATTTTATTGTGATTTTGATTCTGTAAACGCTTTTGCAATTGCTTGAATTAAAGGGAGCCGTCTTTTTGGTTTTTTCGAATAACGGTAAATTGAAATCGACGTAAGCATCTCCAGTCTCTAAGTGAGCTGCTCCAGACTGCCTTGAACCTCGTGGAGGACTGGGCTCTGGGGACGGCCTTAGTGTTAATCCCTCTAAAACAGAAATGATCCTGTTCACTAGGAAGTACAAAATACCAGCTTTTGTACCACCACGCCTGAATCGAGTCAGGCTCACACTTTCTCAGGAGGTCAAGTACCTCCACGTGATCTTAGATAGCAAACTTAACTGGAATAAGCATGTTGAGGACAGATCGAAGAAGGCTATCACGGCCATATATTCATCCAAGGCAGCGGTGGGGAAGAGATGAGGCCTAAACCCTAGATTATGCACTGGCTGTATATCGCTGTAGTCAGACCCATCCTTTTCTATGGCGTTGCTGTGTGGTGGCCAGCACTCGAGCGCAACAGCAACATAAGCAGGATGGGCAAAGCACAGCGATCAGCGGCAATGCTTATTACGGGGGCGCTTCCATCGAAGGGTAAGATACTGACTACCTAGGTATGGCTAAGTAGCGCTACAACAACAACAACGCCCACAAAAGCCTTGGAGGTCATGCTCAACCTCTTGCCGGTTGACCTGTATGGAAAACTCCAGGCGAGTCATAGCGCAGTACGAATGAACGCAGTTCAGCGCTGCAGCGACACCATATTTGGTCACGCTAGCAGCCTGGAGACCATACCAAATAAACTGAAGGTAGTGGATTACACCACACCTATCGACTATGACCCAAACACATCGTTCTCCATCAGAATCCCTGAGAGGCACGAATATTCTAAACCCACAGTCAACCTCAATCTTCACAGACGGCTCAAAACTCGACGGCAAGGTCGGCATCGGAGTCTACTCGGAGGATGTTTCACTTTCCCTATGCATAGGGCTACCTAGCCACTGCAGCGTATTCCAGGCGGAACTTACAGCCATAGAGGAAGCTGCACGCTGACTGCTCTCGAAAATCTGCACGTCAGTATCCATATACTGCGACAGCTAAGCAGCGATCAAAGCCCTTTAGAGCAGTAACGCCTCTTCGAAGGTAGCACTCGACTGTAGGCACTTGCTAAATGAACTGTCCTCGAAATGCTCCACAGCAGTGATATGGGTTCTAGACCACAGAAACTGCGCTGCTGACGAGCTAGCTAGGAAGACCACGGAACAATCAGAGGTGAACCGAACTAGCCACGACTAAGCTCTGGCTCCTACGCGAATTCGAAGGAAAAGCAAATTCTAGATGGACACGGGAGACGACTTGCGAGGTGTCCAGGCAAACCTGGCCCTACATCTGTAAGAAACGGACCGAGTCCTTAGGCCCCCTGATTGGGTGCTCACAGGGCACTGCCTAATGGGAACACATGCCAAACGCATGGGGGTCCCCTCAAACGACTTCTGTCGCAGCTGCAGGTCAATTTAAAACAATAAATGTACATAAAAACATCATCACAGTTGAAAAAACTTACATTGAAGCTCTTTGTATAGAAAGTATGCAAAACAATGTAGACATCACAAAAACAAATACAAAAAAACATGTAAAATACTATTTTATCAGTACCATCCTCATTTGGTACAGTTGTCATACTGATGTTTTATAAACACAGTAGGTATCTTTCAGCAATGTCTTTCGTGTCCTTACTCTCGTGGATTTACTCTCTGTTTTGTAGTATGTGTATGTACATATGTATCTCGTTCTTTCTCTTTTCTCAACGTCTATTATTTTTGTGTATGCCAGATCAGCTGTGTATCCGTGCATAAGTACGTGTTGAGCGAGTGCTGTGCTGGCCTTCTTCTTCTATGTTGTTCTAACAATAAAAACACATCCTGAAGGTTTTGGGGAGTGATGTCGAACTTGACAATACAACCGTAAAAGTCTCATTCAATTGAATTAAGCAGTGATGCGCGTCCAAACACCAGGCAGACAGACACAAAATTTACCCCGCCCCATAGATTTTTCTTAAATATCTGCATTTTAAAAACCTTAGAGCTCGGTCGAGGTTTACCCAAAAAAATTGCGGAAATCAGGGGGCGAATTACGACATACGGTCCGTGATCGAATGTGAATTTTTAAATCACAATAACTTCGAAACTTTCCAGCTTTTTAAAAGAATAATAGTTCATAATTGAACCTAACGGTAGTTTCAGCCAAAAAACTCACGTATGACGTCGTTCCGAATAACCGGCTTAGAACTATTGATTTTTGAAAATTCGTATTCGATCACGGACCGTATGTCATAATTCGACCCCTGTATTTTGGCAGATGTCGATAATTATGTTCGTTTTAAACCATCTCCCAAAATATTTTGACAGTAGTAAGTACCATTCCGAAAATAAAGCAAAGGCAACTATGATCTAGTGTTGCCAGTCTACCACACCAAAGGTCCAAGGTTCGACCCCTGGTATAGGTTGCATCAAAAGTGGCTTGAAAAAGTTTTTTCAAAACGGGAGTTTTGGCAAACTCTCCGAGTGTATTTTTGTCATGGAAGGCTTTTTAGCAAAAATTGATCTGCTGTGTAGATGCTGTTCGGAGTCGGCAAAAAACTGTAGGTCCTGCCAAATTGTAGGAAAAACTTCAAAGCTGCACACCACAAATTAGAAGAAAAGCTCTGCGCAAAAATCCCTTAGGAGGTTGATATATATATAATTATGATCTGATTAAAATTTTTATATTTGTGAACTAAAAAACGTTTTCCTGCGAAATTTTATTTTTGTTAGTTAAGCCTAGTACTGTGTTCAAGCGTGAAAAATGCTGCAAGTTGTCTAGAAACAATGCTTGGACTAGAAAATTTGTTTCTGGCATTGTTTTCCATCATCATTTCGTTTAATGGCTTGAATATGTTATTTCATGGCGTAATCTCTTTTTTAACATTTTTTACAGTGAAACGTTGCAAACCGCTGTAATTCACAACAATTGATTTCAGGATGTGTGCCAATCGGTTGAAAATAGCAAATTTTGACAGACCGGGAGAAAATTCTGACATTTGTTGTGGTGAATACGAATGTCACAATTTCCACTATCCCATGACAACTGTGAATGTGTATTGTCACTCATATTATTTCAAATAAATTGATATGCCAATAACGTTTTTAAAACGTTAAAATAGTTTAAAGCAAAAAATGTCAAATATACGTAAAGTTACATTTCATCCACAGAATATTGTGCACAATAGGCCTGTTTTTTTACACGCATATACATCTGCGTCTGCGACTAAAATAAAACGGTCATCTGCAATTGCGCTTATTCCATTATCAACGCGCATACATACATACATTTCCTCTGTTGACATTCCGGTTATTATTAAGGGATGATAAACAGATTGCTGGAAGTTGGTAAGGCAGTTTGCAGAATGAATGGAAACTTCTTGGAAGCACTGATTTCATCAGCCACTATTTCTTAGTTGCAGATAAAGTTGTGCGCTTAGTGGTCCATACAAATATTAAGCGCAAACGCAGACGCAAATAAAAAAAAACACGGCTAATGTAAAATATTTGTACACTATAGAAAATTTGTTCACCTCATTTTTACTCTGAGTAAAAAGTTACCGATTGGCACACAGCCTCAGAAGTGAAATTCACTGACTTATAACGATGCGATTTTTTGAGGTTTTATGTAACGATTCTGTCGCATGCACTATCGAATATGACATTCACTAACTTATCCATAACGATTCGGGCAAAAGATTCCTGATCACGCGATAAAAAATACGCTAAGTACGCAAATGCGTGAATAGTGAATTCCACCACAGGTCTTGAAAACTACCCTCGTTTTAATTTATTTATCAAAGCGTGCTTTAAATCTATGTTTGGGTTCGTTGTAACATTTTTCACGCGTAAAAAAAGGCCTATTGTCAACGCGCATACATACATTCATACATTTCCTTCAAGGGATGATAAACAGATTGCTGGAAGTTGGTAAGGCAGTTTGCAAAATGAATGGAAACTTCTTGGAAGTACTGATTT
The DNA here is from genome assembly GCA_951509765.1 of Sphenella marginata. Lineage (NCBI taxonomy): Eukaryota > Metazoa > Arthropoda > Insecta > Diptera > Tephritidae > Sphenella > Sphenella marginata. The sequence continues at coordinate 63,610,984 of OX608081.1, forward strand.
TATCAGGCACTATTTCTTAGTTGAAGATAACGTTGTGCGCTTAGCGGTCCATACAAATATTAAGCGTAAACGCAGACGCAGAAAAGACATTCCCACAACAGCCGGTTCTACGTACCGGAATGACCCGGGTTTTACCCGGCCAAGGGCTGTTATTTCAGTGTAACCCTGTCCAATTTGTCCAGTCCCACTCCTAAATTGTCATCCTCGGAGCAATCCCTTGCAGCAGGGTTGCTCCAATGTCTCTTGTTACTGGCTGGTATCGAATCCAACCCCGGACCAAGAGACTGGATCTGCTGCGTCTGCTTTAAGAAAATATATGTCAAACGTTCACATTCTGTCCAATGCAGTAAATGCAAGAGATGGTTGCACAGATCTGGATGCTCAGGGCTTAACCCTGCCATCCCCAGAACCCGTACTTTTTTCAGTACTCTTGAGGCACCATGTTTTTCGCGCGCAAGCGCGTCCCGCGATTCTCGTCGCTCCGGCGCACACACACCGCACCTACCATCATCAAATGGCCACAACAGTGGTCCGGTCTCCACGACCAGCAGCCTTGCTGCTCCCGCCTCACCTCAGTCCCCACTCTCGCCCTCCCCTACTTCCAGCATGCACGTGGGTCAGGAACATAACCTCCTCGTACCTTTCACCACGTGCACTGTTTGTCGGCAAAGATTATATACGCCTGCGGCATCGGTTAAGTGCAATAACTGCCTTGGCCTGTGCCACATCCATATGTGCTCTGGGCTTGCAAACAGGAACCTTTGGACGGATGCATTTATAGCCCCTTGCTGCAGTACTCAGCCGCCCTCCACGCCACACAACATCGGCCAAGGCACGCTGAACCCTAGACTGCGTCACAGCTTGGGACTAAGCCTACCTCCATCTAGGCAACCACATCCGTACCTTACCCCCAGCATGCCTTCACCCTCCCTCCCGACACACTTCAAAATCCTACAGCTGAACTGCAACGGATTAGCTGGAAAGATCGCGGAGATAACAGACTTTATGAAGTCGAACAACATTAAACTGGCCGCCATTCAGGAGACCAAACTGAACACTAACTCGGACCTACGTACTCGAGATGGGTACAATGTGCATAGGAAAGACCGTCCCAGCGGTCATGGGGGCGGCCTTGCATTCATCACACACCATACTGTACAGTATAACCTATTTGCCCCGGACGTTGACCCCAGGGACTCTACCCTTGAATGCCAGGGCATAGCAGTCCGGACAGGCGACGTCGCCCTACGAGTGATAAATATATACATTCCCCAGTTACGTGCTGTCCCCGTGATTATCGCCCTGATATTAGTGCGTTGCTAAGGGCGATAACTGCCTCATCCTAGGAGATTTCAACGCACATCACGATCTCTGGCACTCCAACTTGCCAGCAGATAGCAGAGGGCACGCACTCGCAGAGCAAATAGACAACTCGGCATTCTGTGTATTGAATGGAGATGCCCCCACTAGGGTGGCAGGTAACTGCCACAGCTCGCCAGACATCTCCATTTCAAGTGCGGGCCTTATCAACCACGTTAACTGGCAACCAATGCTTACACTCGCATCAGACCACCTACCCATCCTACTAAACATCGAACGACCGTCCGACTTCATAACGACAGAAAAACCAACGTACATCAACTTTAGTAAAGCGGACTGGGACCGCTTCACGGACTTTACAGAGCACTCCTTCGCTGACCTACCCACACCGACGGACGTATGCAAAGGTCAGAAAGAGTTTCGCTAAATCATCGATTCAGCCTCCGGCCGCCTCATCCCTGCTGGCAGAATCCCGGAAATTCGTCCGAATTTCCCTGCGGAAGCAGCGGCAATGGCAAGAGAACGTGACCAAGTGAGACTCTTGAACCCCGCAGATCCAAGAATAAAGGATCTCAACGCAGAAATCCGTCGGACTGTCAATGACCACAAATTGAAAAAGTGGAAAGAACACCTAGAGTCATGCAACCTCTCCGGCGGTGTAGGCAACCTATGGTCGACAGCCAAGGCCCTATCCAACCCGACCAAATACAATGACAAGGACGCCATTGCTTTCGGCGATGGCGTCAAATCGGACCCCAGGAAATGCGCGAGCGCATTCTGCCTGCAATTTATTCTGCATTCTCCTGCGGATAGGGCTAAGAGAAAAGTCGTTCGACGTGTGCACAAACACAAACACACAGCCGCGCCCATTGTCGTCTCCGCTGCAGAGGTTAAGGAAGCCATAAGGAAGGCGAAACCTTCTAGATCACTCGGACCCGACGGAATTGCTATGAAGATGCTGAAACACCTCGGCCACGAGGGGCACAAGTACTTGGTGGCTCTATTCAACCTCTCACTGACCACATTCGTTATACCAGATATCTGGAAACACGCGACTGTGGTCCCCCTCCTAAAATCTGGGAAGCCGGCTAATCAAGGAGATTCTTATCGTCCGATATCTCTCCTCTCGCCGGTAGTGAAGTTGTTAGAGGCTGTCTCCCGTACTATACTGCAAACCTGCAGCTGGCCAATTATCAACATGGCTTCCGGAAAAATCACAGCACAACATCGGCATTGAATGCCATCACGACGCAGATTAACTTCGGTTTGAACCAACACCAACCAAACCACAGGACGGTTCTCGTGGCACTCGACCTGTCGAAAGCCTTCGACACAGTCAACCACGCCACACTCCTTAAAGACCTGGAGGAACACCGCTTCCTGCCGGCCTAAAACGATGGACCGCCAACTACCTAAACGGTCGGCTGGCGTCAGTGCAGTTTCGAAACGAGAGATGTAGACCTAGAAGAATTAGACAAGGGGTCCCGCAGGGTGGTGTCCTTTCACCCCTTCTGTTTAACTTCTACATCTCGAGCCTCCCTCCTCCACCAGAGTTGGTCTCCATCGTTTCGTACGCTGACGACTGCACTGTGATGGCTACGGGCAAAGGACCTTCCACGGACGAACTATGCACCAGACTCAATTACTACCTGCGCGATCTTTCCAGCTTCTTCACAGAGCGGAACCTGACACTGTCCCCGACTAAATGTACAGCGACACTATTTACCACTTGGAATGCGCAGATGGGGCAGGAGTTGAATGTCCACGTAGATGGTGTTCCACTACCTACAGTCAACCACCCCAAAATTCTAGGGGTTACATTCGACAATAGCATCACCTTCGCTAATCATGCCACCGCAATAGCTTCAAAGGTACAAAGCCGCAACAAGATCCTCAAGTCACTGGCCGGCAGTACTTGGGGCAAAGACAAAGAAACCTTGCTAGTCACCTGTAAGGCTATTGGCCGACCGGTTATTGATTATGCTGCGCCCATATGGTCGCCTAACCTTCACGACCCCAACTGGAGGAAATTGCAGGTCTGCCAAAACACCGCCATCAGAACCGCGACGGGCTGTTTGCTTATGTCTCCTGAGTCTCACCTTCACCAGGAGGCTAAAATGCTCAACGTTCGCGAGCATGCGGAACTTTTAAGTTGGTAGTTCCTTCTGAACTGTCATAGACCCAGTCATCCAAATCGACAGCTATTGGATGAAACTCCGCCCCCCAGAGACATAAGGAAACATCTCCGAAAGCATTATGATGAGATCCGGCATCACATCTCGTTGCCGTTTGATCTGCGGGACCATAGGCGGGCCCTAAAGGACCTCCAGACTGAGTCGGTGGACAGATCCCTCAGATCCCGGCCTGTGAACCCCGTTATTGGTGCCCAACCACCCGTTCTTGCTGAGGAAGAACGTGTCCTTCCGAGGGAGACTAGAGTCATGCTGGCTCAACTTCGGTCTGGATATTGCAATAGGCTGAACTCCTATTTGTGCAGACTGAACCCCACCATACCGAACACATGCCCTGCATGAGGTATGGCCCCCCATGCCACGCAACATTTCTTTTCGTGTTCTTCGGAACATACTCTTCTAACTCCCCTATCACTTTGGTCAAACCCTGTTGAAACAGCGCGTTTCCTTGGACTTCCGTTAGAAGAGCCCGATGACAACTAGGAGTGTACTGGCCCTTTGGGCAGGGCGAAGCACTGCTAACAACAACATTAGTATCTTGGCGCGAACAGACGTGAAAAACTTGTACACATTTTCCAAGTAGGAAAATTGTGGTAAAACATTATTATTATTAATATATATATATATATATATATATAATAAAAAATTATTAATAAAAATTAAACAAAACTAGTGCAAAATAAAGTGTAATGTGCGCGCTTGGCAAATCGAAGATATAGAGTTTCAAAAATATTGAGCAAACTTTAATATCTGCGCGAAAACAAATAAAATAATTTTATATACCTATACGTAAAAAGAAAAAAGGGAAGCAACGGCAAAATTGAAAAAGCTCAACTTAAATGAGGGTGTGTGCGACATGTAAATCCTCTATAAGGGGAGAGAGTGGCGTAAGATGTGAAGGCGTTTGTGGAAAAGTTTTCCATGAGACTCTACGATACTCAGGAGTGGACGGATATAGCTCTGGAGTACTTGGAGTGGCTAATAGCATGGTGCGTTTAATGTGCGATGAATGTATAACATATATACGAAACGTCGACTTTGTGTTACAAGACATGCAAGTGAATGTGAACAGGAATAGCTCTATATTGGCTGAGTACAAAAGCGAGTTTGAACAAGTAATGAGGCAAAGCCAAAATGAGATAAAAGCACTGTTAGAAGCCGTAGAGAGTCGATATATACAACGAGTAGCGAAAATAGAAAAAGCTCAAAAAATCGTTGAGCAGAAAATTGGTGATATTAAGAAATTGTATGATATGATGGAAGTGGTGAAAAACAAAACAGAAGAGAGGTATACACAACGAAAAAGTGCAGAGTGAAATTAAAAAAATAAGCAGCAATACTAATGGGAATCAGATATCATATGCAGATGCTATGAAACAAAACAAACAAAGTGAAATCCCGCAATTAAAAAAGGATGTAGCTATTATAGTGAAACCCAATGCAAAACAAACAAGACTTGAACAGCAAAGATTTCTAACATTGCAACTAAGAGCAATGGTGTTATGGTTATACATAGTGAAAGTACTGACGAACGTGATAAAATTAAAAAAGCGATAGAAAACACCATTGGAAAAGAACACTCGATTAAAGTGCCAGACCTTATTCGCCCAAGCTTTATAGTCAAGGGAATGGGTTTCAAGTATGAAAACGATGTGTTGATTGATACGAAAAAGCAAAACGCGATCATTAGCAAGAGTTCGTTAAAAATTGTTAAGAACATTGAAAGAAAACGTGAAAATACGGTGGTTTATGATGTAATTATTGAAACGGATAAGGATGACTTTTCAAACATTCTAGCTACAGAGCGGTTAAACATCGGGTGGGAAAGATGTAGAGTGTTCGATGCTATAGATGTTCTCAGGTGTTACAGATGTAAAGGTTTCAATCACAAGTCGAAGGATTGCAAAAATGAAGAAACTTGCCATAAGTGTCACGGGAACCATATTTCAAAATCATGTGACAAAAGTCCACTGAATAAGTGTGTTAATTGTATACAGGCGAAGCAAAAATTTAACTTGCCCCTAGACATAAATCACGATACATTCGATAGACAGTGTCCATGCTACGTGAACAAACTACAAATAAAGAAGCAAAAACTTGGGTATTAGCAATTAGATAATATTGAAATAGCCGCTTGTAAACGTTACAAAGAGAAACAAAAAAATCATAAAAATGAAATCAAGTGTATCTACCTTAACTCAAATAGCATCACAGCCAACAAAGAAGAAGTTGAACTAATGATTGAAGAAGAAACTCCCAACATTATTCTTTGCGCCGAAACACATACCACAAATAATGTAGGTGACTCAGAGCTGAATATTGTCGGATATAATCACATCAGATGCGACTCACATAGCCGACATACAGGTGGTGTCCTTATGTACATACATAAGCTGGTTGATTATAAAGTAATATATAACAATAGTATTAGTAATAATTTATGGTGTATTGTGATAAAAACAATAAAAAGCCAGATTAAATGGCAAATCGGCATAGTATACTACTCGCCGAACACGAGCAACGCTGATTTTATACTAAGCATTGGGGAAATACTTGATGAATACTTCTGCGAAAATGAAAATAATATATTTATTGGCGACTTCAATATTAACTTAAATATACAATCGATATACTCTAACCAGCTAACAAACACCTTCGCATCGGCCTCTATGTTGCAACTAGTAAATTTTAATACCAGGATTACCGAATCATCCCAAACTAAAATAGATCTACTTTTCAGCAATAATGATAGCATAAAAATACAACACTTAGAAAATTACAAGATTTCGGACCACGAAACGATCTGTTTCAAAATGCCAACCTCTAAAAGCTACAAAATGAGAGTGTACGAGAATCGCATGTGCTGGGGTAACTACACACAAGACAACTTAATAAATAATCTAAGGGGCTACGATATTGCAGATCTAACGAATTACGATATAGGTAATAGAGTGCAGCGAATACACAATATCCCATATGAAATTATGGAAGCGTTAGCTTATGAAAAACGAGTTCAAATTAAATTACTAAATAAGTGGTATCTATGATCAAGAACTAACTGATCTAAATGAACTAAAATTTTAACATTATAAAATAGCAAAAAGAACAAATATATGGGAAAATTATTATAATATCAAACGAAAAAAAATACATGGAATATAAAATTAGAAGCAACAGTAACAATCAACGAATTATGTGGAAATGTCTCAAAGAAGCAATAAACTAGTCAAATAAAACGGATTTATATAAATAACGCGTTTATTGAAGACGATTAGAATATGGCCAATCAACTAAACATTTATTTCATTGAAAGTATAAAATCGATTAGTATGAGTATCGAGAACATCTCACCAGATCAAACGCAAGAGGTTATGAATAGAGCTCCTTTTGAATTTAAGCACATAAATGTCGAACAGGTCATGCGAACAGCGGCGCGCCTAAAAAATAAGTACGGTGGAAGAAACCTGTTGACAGAGGGTGTATTCAAAGACAGCATAGAGTACTTGGCCTATACTTACACATGCATAGCCAATGAAAGCCTAGCAGTGGCATTTTCCCAGATTGTTGGAAGACCTCAACAATTGTGCCTGTAGAAAAAGTTAAAGGTACAGTCAAACCTGAGGAAATACGTCCTATCAACACGTTGCCTAGCGATGAGAAACTGCTAGAGACCATTGTAAAAGAACAAATTTTGGAATACATGAACAAGTATGATATCATTATAAGCGAACAATCGGGATTCAGATCAAAACACTCATGTGAAACTGCAATTAACTTGGTGATAGCAGAGTGGAAGGATAGCATGTTCAGTGGTCTAACAACAGTTTCAGTGTTTCTTGACTTTAAAAGAGCATTCGAAACTATTGATAGAGATATCATGATTACGAAACTGCACAACATCGGCGTACGAAATGTGGCTCTTAAATGGTTCAGAAGCTACCTATCTGGGAGGAAACAGCGGACAGTCATAGGGAATGAAGTATCTACGGAAATAGAAACCGAGATAGGGTTACCGCAAGGTTCTGTACTGGCAGCAATTATGTTTATTATTTATATCAATGACATTAAAAATTGTATTAAACACTGCAAGATAAGACTATTTGCCGATGATGCTCTGGTAACTATTAGCAGTCCTTCCTTATCTGAGTCTATAAACAAAGTACAAGAAGACATAAACTCTATTTTTAAATGGTTATGTCAAAATAAGCTGAAAATCAACACAGATAAAACAAAATGGATGGTAATGAGGAAACAATCCACCGAAGTGCTGAATGCAGAACTAAATATTGCTAATATCCCGATACAGAGAGTGACAGAAATAAAATACCTGGGAGTAATAATGGACGACAAACTAAAGTTTGAGGAACACTTCAAATACGTAGAGGCAAAATTATCGAAAAAGATAGGTTTTATGTTTCGCTCGTGTAAATACGTCAGCAAATGCTACAAAATAATGGTGTATAGGTCCGCACTATATAGGTAGGTAGGTAGCAGTGGCTGCTAGCATATGGGCTAGCACACATAGGCCCCGGAGGTCCCGTTGTGATACCACATGGATCTGAAAACCCGATCCCCTACTCGAACCACTTTACGGAATCCGCGAAGCGCAAGATGTCCTTTGGCTTGATAAAGGCTAGTTCGCCGGATGTGCCCTCTCTAGCAAGCTCGTCTGCCATTTCGTTACCCGGTATGCCCCTGTGTCCCGGCACCCATACCAGGTGAATTGAGAGTTGCTCAGCCATCTCGTTAAGAGATTTGCGGCAGCCCTCCACAGTCCTGGAATTGTACATAATTGCCCCCAACGCCTTGAGAGCTGCTTGACTGTCAGAGAAGATGTAGACATCACCGTTATTGATATCCAATGTCTTCAGGTACTCTACAGCTTCCTGTATCGCGGCCACTTCCGCCTGAAAGACGCTACAGTGGTCAGGCAGCCTAAAACTAAGATTTAGACCCAGCTGAGGAGCGCATACACCTCCTCCCACCTTATCGTCTAGTTTCGAACCATCTGTATACAGATGGATTGAGCCACTATCCAGGGACGGTCCGATGTCCCAGTATTCTCTCTCCGGAATTGTGATATAGAATTTTTTCTCAAAACAGTATTTCGGTGTACAGTAGTCAGAGCTGTACACGGGCAGATCGTCAAGGATGGAAGAATGACCCATACCAGGGGATCCCCATCCTGGTAAATTCCTGAGTCGCAATGCGGAACATGCCGCAGCTAGTTTACCGCTTAGATCAATCGGCAAAATATTCAAGATTGCATTAAGTGCGTCCGCCGCAGTAGTGCGTAAAGCCCCGCTGACACATATGAGCGCGCTTCTCTGCACTCTTTGCAAGAGGATATTATTGGAGTTCTTGTCCAGTCCCGTCCACCAGACTAGGACTCCATACAGGAGAATCGGTCTAACCACAGCGGTATAGAGCCAAAGTGTGACCTTGGGGGTCAACCCCCATTTTTGCCCTACAGCCCCCCTACAAGAGTATAAGGCCACTAAAGCTTTTTTAGAACGCTCCTGGATGTTCCCTTTCCAGGAGAGCTTTTTATCGATAATAACACCCAGGAACTTAGCGGAATCACCAAGTTTGAGGGTGGTATTACCTAATGCTGGTAGCTGCAGCGTCGGAATTTTGTATTTCCTAGTGAACAGGACCAGCTCTGTTTTGGCCGGGTTAACACCTAGACCTTTACCACCGGCCCACTTTTCCACTAAACCAAGGTTTCTCTGCATAATGTCGCAAAGCGTTTGCGGGTATTTACCGCTCACCACCACCGCAAGGTCATCCGCGTAGGCAATCACCTTAGACCCCCCCTCCACCGCCAGGGTCTCCAGCAGTCCATTAACTGTAGCTACCCATAGAAGAGGGGAGAGGATCCCACCTTGCGGCGTACCTCTGTTGACGACCTTACCTACTGTTACCCCGGCTAGACCAGCTTGCACCCTCCTGCTCGTCAGCATTTGGTTCACAAGAGATACTAACCAAGGTTCAATACCCAAGGTCGTCAGAGCTTCCGTGATAGCTTCCGGCGTGACATTGTTGAAAGCCCCAGATGCGTACCCCTGGGGATTTCAGAACCAAGATGATCTTAAGCTTAAGACTATCAGATGCGTTGCTGATCTTAGCAACGCACCTCTCCAAGAATTCCATTGAGAAGCCGTCCGCACATTTGATCACCCGACAGCCTCGGCAAATCTCCGCGCAGTTGAAGACGGGAACTAGGGTTTGCTCCTTCATGAGGTGTTCGACGACCATCTCGGACAGACGTCCCTCTATGGAGCTCCAAGCCGCCAGTACTTGCCTCCCACTAGTCCCCCCCAGCATCGACCAGTGCAACCTGGAGGTGATCTCTGACCACCTCGCTGTAGGTCGTTCACCTCGTGTGATCTGTGATCGATTGCGCTTTGCCGATTTTATCGGTTTGGATGGTTGTTGCTGTGGTTGGGCTGCTGGCTTATTGGTATGGCTTCTCTCGTAGTCCCTGCCTACTGCCTCGCACCATACCCTGTCCTCTGCGTCTCGCACGTGGACCTCGCCAGCCTCTTCATTCCGCTTGATCTTCTTCAGAACGAGGACAGCCCTGTGGTACTTGGCTTTCTCCAACGTACCCGACGATTTTTTGGATTTTCTGGAAGCCACTATTGCTGGTGCACTCAAATTTCCCCTATGTGAGCTAGGGGGGAGGGTACTATGGCTGGTATCTTTGCCCCCTCCCCTTCCACGGTTATCTTTTGGCTTGGGATGACCGGGGTACTATGGCTGGTACACCTGTCCTCCCTTGTGCTGACGCTCCCCTTCGCCACGACACTGCGACCAACATGAAGGAGCTTTAGAACTTAGAAAAATATACTTTTCAAATAAAGTAAATTACTCAGGTTCAATGTAAAAAATATGTTTTAGATCTCGCGGCCTCTTATGCCGAGGCCCTCTTAGGTCGGTGGCCCAGGCATTTTGCCAGCCCTGCCACCCTTTTGGAACGCCGCTGTGTGTGTCCATAGTCATCAACTTCTGCGCAACATATTCCAATGTCCCAGCATCTTCTGTCGCGAACAATGCCACCAGCCCCATCTGCTACGGCAGTACTACCCATTTCTGCACCATCATCGGCACAAGTTTTGGGGACAAAGACATTTTCATCCGTCACCGTATCTGCTCCCATTGCTTCACCGTTGTTGTTTTTGTAGCGCTACTTAGGTAGTCAGTATCTTTAACCAGTAGTGTCATCGAACTCTTCTAACCGAAGTCCTACAAACATAGCGGCTACGACAGGAGTGGACCAAAGGGAAATGGGTGTTAAAAGAGTAGGCTCTGTTGAGCAGACAAATAGATGGTTTGTATTGTGTGGGGACAAGCCGCATGTCGGACAGACATTCGGCAAGCCGGGGTTCAGTCTGGATAGGTAGAAGTTGAGTCTATTACAATATCTATATCGGAGTTGGACCAGCATCACTCTTGTCTCCCTGGGCAGTATCGCCATCAAAATGTTTTCGTAGATGGTCTGTTTTTCTCCTCGGGGCGGATTTTCGTTGACCATTTGCCTGTTCGGATTCTGCGCTTTTTAACGCCGAGCATTTTCGCTTCATTGTGGAGATGATGCTCAGGAGACATAAGAAGAGATCCATTGCCTTATATGTAGCTAGTAACGATTCTTTGTCTTGACCTCAAGTGCTGCCAGCTAGCGACTTGAGAATTTTGTTACGGCTTTGGACTTTATTGGCAATTGCGGTTACATGAGCGCCGTATAGCTTAACACCATCAACGTAAACGTCTAATTCCATGTTCACCTGCGTTGTCCACGTCGTGAATAGGGCCTCCGAGGGCTTGGTCGGTAATAATGTCCGGTTACTACCAGCGAAAAATTCGAACAGTGCTGAGAGGTATGCATTTATGCGAGAGCAGAGCTCTTCAACGGAGGGGCCTGTTGCCAGTATCGTACAATCGTCGGCATAAGATACGATCGAGACACCCTCTGGCGGGGCGGGAAGTCTTATAAGAGTTGCGCATGGTTGATCGTGTCGAAAGCTTTGGCCAAGTCAAGCGCACAATCGTTGACAGTAGATGTGTCTCTCCCTTCACCATTGCCATCTTCCCTGCAAATTGCATCGCTATCTCAGCCTAATAATCAGCATTCTCGTGGCTCTGGTAACAGAAAACGAGGAAGTACCTCCGATGTTGCGAACAGCACGTATGCCTTGGAGTTGCTCACACAAGAAATCCTGCTGTGGAGTCATTTAAGACAGGATGATGGTTTCAATGTGAAACGCTATTAGATTAATAAAAAACAACACTACCTTTAATGAAAGTATTTAATAAAGAAAAGTTTTGATTTAGGATAGGAAACAAATGTATAGATTAATATGACGACGCGCAACTACATAATAGATACACGCCAGTCGTTCATCGGTGTTGCGAGTTTATATTTGAGGTTGCCAGACCGTAACACCTCAGCCTATCCTGCATCCCTGATCGCCCTCGATCAGATTCGTCATCGCTGGGCTATCATCGTCGTCTTGAGGAATCATATAATTAAATAACTTTAACTTGTTGTATGAAAATACAGGGTTTCTTCGTTGCCGAGGACTTTAGCAACAATCGGGGCTCTAACTTTCGTGGTTCGCTAGTACTACTGACTTCGCTTTCGGCTAGCACAACGTCACTTTCTATACCGTCGGATAAGTAGTTGGCGATCGAATCGTTGTTTTGTTTTTTCTCGCTATGTGGTGATTTTTTCACCCGGAGCTTTCCGCGTAGATTGAATACCTGTAGGGTGTGCCCCTTCGTCAGACTGTAATGTGAGGGTGGCTTTGTTATGTAGCGTATCTCGCGGTTGATAATTAAACAATAATTCATGAGGCGTTTTCCCATAGTTTCGTTAGTCATGGTGTTGAGAGCCCACTGTAAAGAGAGTAAATTTACGTCCCATCGTTTATCGTTGGTTGTTGATGTTCGTAGAATGGTTATTAAGGTACGGTTCACGCGTTCGTCATGCCCATTAGCCCTTGGGGTACGGATAGCGTTTAGTATATGCGTGGGATCATTGTCCATAGGGCCTTAAAAGTTTATACAAAGTTGTATACCATGGTGACAAGTAATAGTGTCAATTGACACTATTTCCAGGGTAACTTGGAAATAGTGTCAATTGACACTATTGCGCTTTTGGAAATGGAAATAGTGTCAATTGACACTATTGCTATTTTAGGCAGCGGTTGTCTGCGCAGCGCAGTGTTGTAAGAGATGGATTTTTATTACATGATGATTTACAAAATAATGGTTTCTCCTTTTACGAAATGTGCACTATTAGTGATTGGGGTCTACCACATTATCCCCAAATCAAAATCCCCGGACCTAAGTCAATTTTCGGTTTTTTGTTGATGACTTTTCACTAAAACAAAAAAACTCAATTTCGACTTCGGATCATTGATACCAAGGTCAAAACGCGTATTTTGACACCCCTATTAGCGCATTCATATCACTCAAAATAGCAATAGAAATCACACTTATAGCAAAATGAAAAAGCGCCTAACGTTAATGAAAGAATTCCTAACAATCAAAAATTAATAAATACCTAATTAGGCGTTTCTTCATTTTTGTTTGTTAGGCTTTCTTTCATTATGAAGAATCACGTCACAATTTCAAAGAAGAAATGCCTAAAATGTTAGATATTATTTTATTATAAACAACCGCCTAATTCCAATATTTAGGCAATATTTCATTTTTTTTTTAGGCGTTAGTTCGTTAGGCCTTTATTCGCTGAGCCGTAAAACTCCCGTGTTGCCACGGTTCAAGCAACCACCCCGAGTTGGCATGGCGTAGCCCAGGTTTATATATAATAAGCGCGGCCGAAGGCCGCCTACGCAGAATGGTGTACTACGTAGAACTTGGCATAATGTAGCCCAGGTTTGTTTTTAAAATTAAATTTAAAATTTTGCACACACGGGGTTTTGCACCCACAACAGTGGTACCTCAAATGAAAGGTAGCATATTTACCTATCCAAAACATAATTTGAATTTATTTCACACATAAAATGGGGATTTCGTGTTTGCGATTCTGATTTTAGGAATTTTTCCTTTGGGGATTTTGATTTTGGGGATAATGTGGTAGACCCGTTTTTAGCACTTTTGACACTATTTCCATTTCAGCTTGGAAATAGTGTCAATGACTTATATTCCATTTTCTTGTTGACACTAATTCCATTTCGAAAGCGCAATAGTGTCAATTGACACTATTTCCGTGGTAAATTGGAAATAGTGTTAATTGACACTATTACCAGTGACACTATTACCTGTCACCGTATACCATGTATATTGGCTGAAAGGAAGGCTGGAAAATTAAGAGTTTTTATATCCGATTGATAAGGGAGTTGTTCCTTTCCATACTTTTCACATTGATAATATGGACCCATATCAGTCAACAAAAAAATCGTATGCCATACAGTGGTGGATCCAGGTCTCTAGCTGAGGAGGGAGGCATCGTGGCCGAAACTCAAGATCCAAATTGACATAAAAGTAATATAAATGAATTATCTAAACGTAAAGTTGTTCATCGTTATCGAGAAGGTGACCTACACAGTGGACCTGTGATGATGATGAGGACATCTTTCGCTTTGTTTGACTTTGAATTGTCTTTGTTGGAGATTTCTAAAACATTCGTGTGGAACACAATGTTTAAATAATAGCCGTGTTTTTTTTATCGGCGTCTGCGTTTGCGCTTAATATTTGTATGGACTGCTAAGCGCACAACTTTATCTGCAACTACGAAATAGTGGCTGATAAAATCAGTACTTCCAAGAAGTTTCCATTCATTTTGCAAACTGCCTTACCAACTTCCAGCAATCTGTTTATCATCCCTTAATAATAACCGGAATGTTAATGGAATAACCGCAATTGCTGATGACCGTTTTTTTTTAGTCGCAGACGCAGATGTATATGCGTGTAAAAAAAACAGGCCTAATAAAACTAAATCTGATACTACAATATCTTATGTATGTACATACATATATGTAATTATATTACTTACAGTGTCCGATTTACATTTTATGTGTGCCCAGTGGCGTAACTAGGCGCAGTGAAATAACGCCCAAGGAAATAACGCCCATGGACGTTATTTCCCATTCAAAAAGGAAATAACGCCCATGGGCCTTATTTCCTTTTTAAAAGGAAATATCGCCCATCTGCAAAAAGAAATAAAGCCCATGGCTCTTATTTCCTTTTTAAAAGAGAAATAACGCCCATAGGATTTTACGCGAGCAACACGAACTGTTGATTAGCATTTTTTTCACAAATTACCCTGTGAGAAAAGAGTGGGAAACGTGGCACGCGGAAGGACATCACCGTGGCGGTAGCCACGGCTATGGCACACACCCGGAGTTGGAATGGCGTAGCCCAGGGTTATTTTTTAAAGCGCGGCCGAAGGCCGGCTACGCGGAAATGTGCCCTGCACATAAAAAACGTGGATGGGGCCCCGAATTGGGGATCTGACCCGGGTCAATTTTCGGTTTTTCACTAATAACTTTTCACAGAAACAAAATATTGCTTTTCCCCCTTCGGAGTTACGGAGGCCCGATCCACGATTTTTAAGTGCAGAACACCTTTCCGCGTAGGCGGCCTTCGGCCGCGCTTCAAAAAATAACCCTGGGCTACGCCATTCCAACTCCGGGTGTGTGCCATAGCCGTGGCTACCGCCACGGTGATGTCCTTCCGCGTGCCACGTTTCCCACTTTGGTTAACGTGAAATTTGTGTGTAACTATTCAATAAAATACAAAAAGAATTAGAATATTATTGTTTCATTAAAAAAATGAAAGAGCAATAAGGCCTTTAAGACTTTATTTCTCTTTCGTAGTGTAATAAAGCCTTTTTTTTAAATAAAGGCCTTATTTCACTTTCAATAGTGTAATAAGGCATTAAAGGGCTTATTTCACAAGGCGCTATTGCACCCCGCCTTATAAAAACATAACAAATATGTTAAAATTTATTGAAATAAAGAAAACCATATACTTAATTCTTGAATCAGCTTGTTTTAATTCGTTTTTAACGTCCGTGGGCTTTATTTCTCTTCGAAAAAGGAAATAACACCCATCAGCAAAAGGTGATAACACCCATGGGCTTTATTTCCTTTTTAAAAAGGAAATAAGGCCGATGGGCGTAATTTCCTTTTTGAGTGGGAAATAACGCCCATGGGCGTTATTTCCTTGGGCTTTATTTCACTGCACCGCGTAACTATATCATCTGGGGCCCATTAGTAAAAATCGTCACGTTGTGCTGAGTTTGATTTTAAATTTCGAGATTTTCAGCGTACGTTGTAACTACTAATAGCCATAGACCTCCTCTCTTACGCGAGAGGAAATGGAATCATGTATTCGCTAGCTTTTCGGTGAAGAAACAACAAAACCTGCATACATTTACAGTAAAATAAAAAAACAATTTAATTTCAATGAAATATTTTTTAAGAAAAATAAATTGTATTAAAAAAAAATTTGTTTTTCGGCTTTCTTTTCCGCAAAAGTGTCTATAACATCATCAAAGTTTAAAGATCTTTCCACAGAATTTTCAATAGACAGAATAACGAAGTTACAGAGTCATAGAGTTTCTTAAATAGGTTTTTATCAATTTTAGTTTTGAAAAATAACGTTCAGCACTCGCTGTAGTCAAGAAACGTAAAATTACTCGTCACGGGTAACGGGTTTATCTCTAAAAATGAATCAGCATCTTTTTGTCTAGGTTGGTTAAAACGCTTAACAATTAACTTGTAATTGTATTATGGTCTTTAGAACTTATGGTAGGTGAAAAGGCTGCGACTGAGGTCGCCAAAGTAGCTTTTAGAAGCCGTTTTGATGCCATAAAATACTCGTTTCAACCTATTTATGTAGTATGGATATCAATTACAACCAACCAGAGTTGTTGATAAACTCGAGGATATTTGGAGTCCCTATCTCGGATATACGATCCAAGTTTCCCAAGAAGTGGCTCCCAAAGGATTCCATTCGCCTTCCGGCTAGAGCTCAACGGTCTCTTCGGCATCGATGTCTTCGCAGCTTCTACAGTGATCACGGTGCGAAATTCCCATCTTTTCCGGATGCGTGCCTATCGCCCATTGACCTGTGAAGACTGCTATGAGTTTGTCCTCTTTTCGCTATAGTCTGGTCAGGTGGATCTTGATATTGCACAACTAGTGGCGTTTCTCCATCACAGTTGTGCTTTGTTCCGGTAATACTTTTTGATGTTTCCCTTGGCTACTGCTAACGGTACCCCTATATCTATATTGATTGCTTCCTCATCACCCTCCGATGAGCCACTGCCCGGCAGCTATTGCCTTTATTGCTGCTTAGCTGTCTGAAAAGATAGTGACTTTACCAGTTGTGTTCAGTTCCCTGAGTGATCTGCCGGCCTACAAGAGCGCAAGAACCTCAGCTTGGAACACACTGCAATGCGATGGAAGTCTGAATGATACGGCAATGTCTAGGGACTCCGAGAAGGCGACGGCCCCCACCCCTGAATCCATCTTGGACCCGTCGGTGTAGATTTTTATGCCGCTGTCAACTCCGACCCTGCCCCTATTCTAATCATTCCTACTTGGAATTGAAGTAAAAGTACTGCTCTCAAACTCCAGTTTGTGAGGATAAATGACGGTACTAGTATTTGTAGGGGCAGCTGGAAGATGGTTAAGAATGCTACTGTGGTCTGCTGAGTATCCCTCCAGTACCCGGACTCTCTGAGTCTGAGTGCGGTTTGCGCCGATGTACTCAGTATGTGCAAGTCTATTGGAAGAAGGTTCAGAATCGGATCCCAGGCCGCAGTGGGACAAGTGCGCAAGGCTCCGGTGGCACCAACACATGCCGCCCGCTGGACCTTTTGTAGGCTTATGAGGTTGTAGTTCTTCCGGAGAGCTTCCCACCATGCTACAGATCCATAGGTCAGCACAGGCCGCACCACCGCCTCGTACAACCAAAGCCCATCCTTGGCATAAGACCCCATTTTTTACCAAAAATTGATTTGCGGGCATAGAAAGCGACACAGGTCTTCCGCACCCGCTTAGGTTACAGTAAATTATGAGCCCCAGATATTTAGTGCTAGTAGTAGCCAGCGGCTATCCCAGCTATTTAATTTCAGTAGTTCGAGAGTAGGCGGCTTGTACTTCCTCGTGAAGAGTAGTAAATCCGTCTTCTCCGGATTCAGTCTGAGGCCACAATCATGTGCTCACATACTTAGTCTTGCCAACCTTCTCTCCATGATCTCGCTCATCACGGAAGGGAAGGGACCCGAGACTAGGATCGCCACGTCGTCGGCGTACGCCACGATTTTTGCCCCGCTTGTGGTGAGTTTTATTAGCATGTTGTTCATAATGAGGAGCCATAGCAGAGGTGAGAGCACCCCGCGCTGCGGTGTGCCTCTACATATGTGCTTCCTAACTTTTGCTCCCCCAGCTCGGCTGATATTTCGCGGTTAAGGAGTAGGGACGTAATCCACTTCCTTATTGGCTCCTCCACCCCTACCCTTAAGAGTGCCTCCGATATCGCGTCGGCTCTCACGTTGTTAAAAGCGCTTTCCACATCAACGAACGCCGCTAGGGTAAATTCTTTATATAAAAGTGACTTCTCGACAGTCCGCACCATCTCGTCTAGTGCGGTCTCTGTGGATTTCCCCTTAGATACGAGTGCTGCGCTTCCGAAAAGCGTGTGTCCTGAAGAAGTCCCCGTATATGGATATCTAATAATCTCTCGAAAGTTTTTAACACAAAGGATGTGAGGCTTATCGGCCGAAAGTCCTTGGCACCCTCATGCCCCCTCCTGTCAGATTTGGGAATGAAAACCACCCTGGACGGGATGTGATTATGAATTATGCATGCTGCGAAGATCTCCTTCAGTTCATTAACCAAAGATGCCTGAGTCTTCTGCAGCATAATGGGAAGTATTCCATCTACTCCCGCTGATTTATAAGGTGAGAAGCTGTTAATTGCCCAGGCAATTTTGTCTTAGAGCTCCTATTAGAATGTCAAGGGTTTCCGCTGATGACCCTGCCCATGTCCCATCAGCGCGTTTAACGAATGTCTTGTTTGTGTGGCTCCTGGCGAGGATCTTCCCAAGCCTTGCTGAGTCCTTCGTGGACTCGATTGACTCGCAGTGTTCCTGCCAGGATCTCGTTTTCGCTGTTCTTACTGTTTTTTTGTACTCTCTCAAGCAGATCTTATACTCCTGGAAGTTCTTCCTTGAGTAGCAGTCATTAAAGACCCTCCTGAGATTCGACCCTAGATCGCCAAGGTTCTCATCAAACCATGGTGGGAAGATCTTTTTTGCTTCTGGATATTGGACAGGCAACTTTGTAGGCTACCTGAAATCTTTTCTCTAGAGACCTAACTCGATCGTCCAGGTATTTGCTAGATTGTATGGGTTTTTTTTTCCTACCCAATAAGCAAAATACGCTTACTATAAGCTTGTAATAAACTTACTTTTGTAATCTTTTCGCTTGGAAAACGTTTACTATAATCATTGTAAAACGTTTGGAAAACATTGTAGACTCAACGAAAGTGGTCCCTTTTTAAACAATTGGAATTGAGGCTTGGAAAACAATGTTTAATAAACATTTTATTCAATGTACAGTAAGGGTTTGTTGAAAACTGATTGATAAAACTCCAATTTGGGCGACAATGGTGAAAACGAGCCAATATGTATGTGGGATATGTTGTGGGATTTTGCTCCGAAGGTTGCGAGTTCGAATCCCGACCATTTCCTTAATTTTTTTGTTTTTTAATAAGTTCTTAGTTGATACGAGAGGAGATAAAGGGCCAATTGTTAGTGTGTTGCTTGCAATTTTTTATACAGTCTGCATCTGCAAGGCAAATCATGAGCATTTTTTGTTAGAAGCCTTTCATGGCACCCGTTTTAAAAAACCATTGCAAATAATTTTTCATGTTGCCTGTAGCGGGGTTCGAACCTAGGTCCTTCTGTGTGGTAGGCCAGCTGCACTACCGTCACACCACGATGCCCATATAACAAAATCAATAAATGAAGCATATAAAATTTCAAACATTATTTTGGAAAATTGAGAAATTTTTCACCTCGCTGAGAGTTCACCTCAAGTTATTTATCCAAGGCTACCACACCATTGGAAAAACATATATAAACGTTTGTGAAATTTTTTAGTTACAAACATTTACTTTTTACGCTTGGAAAATATTGTTTAATAAACTAGGTCCTTGTTTATTGGGTACTGAGCCTATTACTGACTATCTTGTCAAATAGACCACACGAAGTTCGCTTCGGGTTCCTATAGGGGTTTCTTATCTCTCTTTCCCATTCTACGCCAAAGAGAATTATTTTATAGTCAGAGAGAGATAGACGCTTGGACACCTCCCAATTCCTTACCAAAGGTCCTGGGAGTCAGATTTCAGGATAATATGTAGGACTTCTTCCCACCCTGCGAAGTTCTCTGAACTTGGAAAAGCAAAGGTAGGAGAGCTGCCCGTGTTACATATATATAGGTTATTAGATAGTAAAAAATCAAAAAGAAACTCACCCCGTTCGTTAGTTTCGCTACTGCACATCGTGTGTATGGCGTTGACGTCACAGCCCAAAAGAGTTTCCTCCTCGTTCTCATCATTTTCTTGATCAACTGTAGTACTTCTGCTGGAGGTGCCGGTCGATCGTGAGCCATATACGCAGAGGCAATCGTTAAGCTACGTCCGCGTCGTGACTCAATCCTGAGATTAGGTAAAAAAAAAGCATTAATATAAGTAGTATCACTAACGAAGATGCAAGCCCTAGGTTTACCTTCTCCAAGTGTGTAGAACAGATTGTAGTCCCTGGCGTTAGGGCCCCTGACACCCAGGGTTCCTGCACCAAGCAGATGTCGATGTCCTCCTCCCTGAGGAGGACTTGAAGGTTGTCCGAGGCGATCTTGGAGTGTTGCAGGTTAATTTGTGCCACCCTAATCATCGGCCTTGGGAGGCACACCTGCACTTTTTCCGGAGGTTGGCGGAGCACCATCACCAGCCGGCCCTGCCAAACGAAGCTCCTCTAGGAGTCTGTTGGTGTCGTCAACCTCCTCCAGGTTGTAATCAGGCGCTACCGCTGCCGGGAAAATCTTTAGTTTGGCGTTCCTGATGCAGGACTGCAACTTGTTTCCCCTCTCCTCGAGTGGCCCCAGGGACTCATTGGAGAACAGCAGTAGCGCTGGCTGGCTGTTTCTTTGCTGCTCCTCTATTTTTAAAACCACCCAGTCATCCATCGTGACACCTGGGTTTTGCACTCTGAGGCACTGGATGACCTTCCCCTCATCCAGCTTCATCTTGGGCAACCAGATGCGTACCCCTGGGGATTTCAGAACCAAGATGATCTTAAGCTTAAGACTATCAGATGCGTTGCTGATCTTAGCAACGCACCTCTCCAAGAATTCCATTGAGAAGCCGTCCGCACATTTGATCACCCGACAGCCTCGGCAAATCTCCGCGCAGTTGAAGACGGGAACTAGGGTTTGCTCCTTCATGAGGTGTTCGACGACCATCTCGGACAGACGTCCCTCTATGGAGCTCCAAGCCGCCAGTACTTGCCTCCCACTAGTCCCCCCCAGCATCGACCAGTGCAACCTGGAGGTGATCTCTGACCACCTCGCTGTAGGTCGTTCACCTCGTGTGATCTGTGATCGATTGCGCTTTGCCGATTTTATCGGTTTGGATGGTTGTTGCTGTGGTTGGGCTGCTGGCTTATTGGTATGGCTTCTCTCGTAGTCCCTGCCTACTGCCTCGCACCATACCCTGTCCTCTGCCTCTCGCACGTGGACCTCGCCAGCCTCTTCATTCCGCTTGATCTTCTTCAGAACGAGGACAGCCCTGTGGTACTTGGCTTTCTCCAACGTACCCGACGATTTTTTGGATTTTCTGGAAGCCACTATTGCTGGTGCACTCAAATTTCCCCTATGTGAGCTAGGGGGGAGGGTACTATGGCTGGTATCTTTGCCCCCTCCCCTTCCACGGTTATCTTTTGGCTTGGGATGACCGGGGTACTATGGCTGGTACACCTGTCCTCCCTTGTGCTGACGCTCCCCTTCGCCACGACACTGCGACCAACATGAAGGAGCTTTAGAACTTATAAAAATATACTTTTCAAATAAAGTAAAATACTCAGGTTCAATGTAAAAAATATGTTTTAGATCTCGCGGCCTCTTATGCCGAGGCCCTCTTAGGTCGGTGGCCCAGGCATTTTGCCAGCCCTGCCACCCTTTTGGAACGCCGCTGTGTGTGTCCATAGTCATCAACTTCTGCGCAACATATTCCAATGTCCCAGCATCTTCTGTCGCGAACAATGCCACCAGCCCCATCTGCTACGGCGGTACTACCCATTTCTGCACCATCATCGGCA
Organism: Sphenella marginata; assembly: GCA_951509765.1. Taxonomy (NCBI): domain Eukaryota; kingdom Metazoa; phylum Arthropoda; class Insecta; order Diptera; family Tephritidae; genus Sphenella; species Sphenella marginata. The sequence continues at coordinate 63,632,850 of OX608081.1, forward strand.
CAAGTTTTGGGGACAAAGACATTTTCATCCGTCACCGTATCTGCTCCCATTGCTTCACCGTTGTTGTTTTTGTAGCGCTATCTTTAACCAGTAGTCAGTATCTTTAACCAGTAGTGTCATCGAACTCTTCTAACCGAAGTCCTACAAACCTAGCGGCTACGACAGGAGTGGACCAGAGGGAAATGGGTGTTAAAAGAGTAGGCTCTGTTGAGCAGACAAATAGATGGTTTGTATTGTGTGGGGACAAGCCGCATGTCGGACAGACATTCGGCAAGCCGGGGTTCAGTCTGGATAGGTAGAAGTTGAGTCTATTACAATATCTATATCGGAGTTGGACCAGCATCACTCTTGTCTCCCTGGGCAGTATCGCCATCAAAATGTTTTCGTAGATGGTCTGTTTTTCTCCTCGGGGCGGATTTTCGTTGACCATTTGCCTCAAGTGCTGCCAGCTAGCGACTTGAGAATTTTGTTACGGCTTTGAACTTTATTGGCAATTGCGGTTACATGAGCGCCGTATAGCTTAACACCATCAACGTAAACGTCTAATTCCATGTTCACCTGCGTTGACCACGTCGTGAATAGGGCCTCCGAGGGCTTGGTCGGTAATAATGTCCGGTTACTACCAGCGAAAAATTCGAACAGTGCTGAGAGGTATGCATTTATGCGAGAGCAGAGCTCTTCAACGGAGGGGCCTGTTGCCAGTATCGTACAATCGTCGGCATAAGATACGATCGAGACACCCTCTGGCGGGGCGGGAAGTCTTATGAGAGTTGCGCATGGTTGATCGTGTCGAAAGCTTTGGCCAAGTCAAGCGCACAATCGTTGACAGTAGATGTGTCTCTCCCTTCACCATTGCCATCTTCCCTGGTAACTTGGAAATAGTGTCAATTGACACTATTGCTATTTTAGGCAGCGGTTGTCTGCGCAGCGCAGTGTTGTAAGAGATGGATTTTTATTATATGATGATTTACAAAATAATGGTTTCTCCTTTTACGAAATGTGCACTATTAGTGATTGGGGTCTACCACATTATCCCCAAAATCAAAATCCCCGGACCTAAGTCAATTTTCGGTTTTTTGTTGATAACTTTTCACTAAAACAAAAAAACTCAATTTCGACTTCGGATCATTGATACCAAGGTCAAAACGCGTATTTTGACACCCCTATTAGCGCATTCATATCACTCAAAATAGCAGTAGAAATCACACTTATAGCAAAATGAAAAAGCGCCTAACGTTAATGAAAGAATTCCTAACAATCAAAAATGAATAAATACCTAATTAGGCGTTTCTTCATTTTTGTTTGTTAGGCTTTCTTTCATTATGAAGAATCACGTCACAATTTCAAAGAAGAAATGCCTAAAATGTTTGATATTATTTTACTATAAACAACCGCCTAACTCCAATATTTAGGCAATATTTCATTTTTTTTTTAGGCGTTAGTTCGTTAGGCCTTTATTCGCTGAGCCGTAAAACTCCCGTGTTGCCACGGTTCAGGCAACCACCCCGAGTTGGCATGGCGTAGCCCAGGTTTATATATAATAAGCGCGGCCGAAGGCCGCCTACGCAGAATGGTGTACTACGTAGAACTTGGCATAATGTAGGCCAGGGTTGTTTTTAAAATTAAATTTAAAATTTTGCACACACGGGGTTTTGCACCCACAACAGTGGTACCTCAAATGAAAGGTAGCATAATTTGAATTTATTTCACACATAAAATGGGGATTTCGTGTTTGCGATTCTGATTTTAGGAATTTTTCCTTTGGGGATTTTGATTTTGGGGATAATGTGGTAGACCCGTTTTTAGCACTTTTGACACTATTTCCATTTCAGCTTGGAAATAGTGTCAATGACTTATATTCCATTTTCTTGTTGACACTAATTCCATTTCGAAAGCGCAATAGTGTCAATTGACACTATTTCCGTGGTAAATTGGAAATAGTGTTAATTGACACTATTACCAGTGACACTATTACCTGTCACCGTATACCATGTATATTGGCTGAAAGGAAGGCTGGAAAATTAAGAGTTTTTATATCCGATTGATAAGGGAGTTGTTCCTTTCCATACTTTTCACATTGATAATATGGACCCATATCAGTCAACAAAAAAATCGTATGCCATACAGTGGTGGATCCAGGTCTCTAGCTGAGGAGGGAGGCATCGTGGCCGAAACTCAAGATCCAAATTGACATAAAAATAATATAAATGAATTATCTAAACGTAAAGTTGTTCATCGTTATCGAGAAGGTGACCTACACAGTGGACCTGTGATGATGATGAGGACATCTTTCGCTTTGTTTGACTTTGAATTGTCTTTGTTGGAGATTTCTAAAACATTCGTGTGGAACACAATGTTTAAATAATAGCCGTGTTTTTTTTATCGGCGTCTGCGTTTGCGCTTAATATTTGTATGGACTGCTAAGCGCACAACTTTATCTGCAACTACGAAATAGTGGCTGATAAAATCAGTACTTCCAAGAAGTTTCCATTCATTTTGCAAACTGCCTTACCAACTTCCAGCAATCTGTTTATAATCCCTTAATAATAACCGGAATGTCAACAGAGGAAATGTATGTATGTATGCGCGTTGATAATGGAATAACCGCAATTGCTGATGACCGTTTTGACACAAAATTTTTTGAACACGTGAGAGGTAAAGGTCGTGCCTGAGTCTGTGATCATTCTGCCTAGCGTTCCAAAGTAACTAAATACGGCGTTCAGTACATCGATGACATGCTTCGTTGCAGTGCTTTTGAAAGCCCGAATAATCGTGAATTTATTGAACACATCAACGATGACTATGATGTGCTCGTTCCGTAGACTGCTTCGATGGAACGAACCTAAATAGTCTAGGTGTATCGTTTTGAACGGGATCGGTTCAACGTCGGAATAATGGTACATTCCCTCCTTTTTGCCACTAGGTTTTTATTATATGCACAGTCGACACAGGAGTTGAAATAAGACTTTGTAAAATTTCTCATGCGAGGGAACCACATAGTTCGTTCTATTCTGTCAATCGTTTTGTCAACCTGCCCTATCGTGCGATTCCAAAAGTATTTTGTATCGTACAGATTTTGGGACAACCCACAGCGACCTATTTTAGCCTAACCGATGTAGCCTTCCCTTATCAAGGTGATTACCATCTATTTTAGTAAAGTTTCGCTTATTCATATCGTCTACAACTGCTTTTATTTTTCTATCTTGCAGTTGCAAACTAAATAACCATTCACACTTTTCGACGCTAATTTTGTTAACAATATAATAATGCGAAGTTTATTGGTAACGCAAGAATGTAAATCAAATCCGAACGGAACAGAATGGAATTCGAACAACGAATGTATTCTAACCGAAAATGCCGTACAGAGTAGGAATCGCTCGAAAGCGAATCAAATTTCTTTAGAATAGAACTATAGAGTAAGGGCCCTGATATCTTATGTCAATGTCTTTACTACGTGCATGATAGCTGTTTCTAACTAACCATGGTGAAACTATGATTCCAAAAATTCACAAATTTTTACTAACACCAACGCATATATTTAGCATTTGTATGGAAAACGACAAGTGCCTAAAAGTTTGCACTCACACTAACACGCAAAAATCTTTTCAACATGGGTAAAAAGTGAACCTCGCCGAACAAAATTGCCCACTTTTTTATCCACTTTTGTGGTAAGCGCGACTCAATGATTATCCAGATTTTTATCCGATCATGGTTGGCAGGGTACATATGCGTGCGTCAAAATGTGTATGCAAACAAGTAAGGAAAGGGCTGTCTTCGGCTGTGCCGAAGGCTTCATACCTTTCATGAATACAAATAACGTTTTAAGTGTCCGATCTTTACATACAATTGGTACAAACTATTGTTGTTGTTGTAGCGCTACTTAGTTCTACCTAGGTAGTCAGTATCTTACTCAGTAGTATCATCGACATCTTCTAACGGAAGTCCTAGAAATCTAGCGGCTTCGACAGGGGTGGACCAGAGGGATATGGGTGTTAGAAGAGTAGGCTCGGTTGAACAGACAAAAATATGGTTAGTGTTATGGGTGGACAAGCCGCATGCCTGACAAACATTCGGCAAGTCGGGGTTCAGTCTGGATAAGTAAGAGTTTAAAGTATTAGAATATCCAGACCGGAGTTGGGCCAGCATCACTCTTGTCTTCCTAGGCAGTTCGGGCTCCTCTTCGGCAACGGATGGTGTTGTTGCCTAAGGGACGGCGTTCGATGGGAGGGAGCTGACATAAAAATTTACCGAATCGGTGTGGATGAGGGTGAGGGCCTGCCGGTTCACCTTTCCCCGACCAAGGGCTGTTATTTCGCTACCCCCTTGCCTAAACCGTCAGTTATAAACCCCCCCCCCAAATTGTCATCCTCCGAGCAGCTCCTTGCAGCTGGACTGCTCAAGACTCTCCTGCTCCGGGCTGGTATTGAATCCAACCCGGGACCAAGAGAATGGATGTGCTGTATATCTCACACTGCAGCTCACAGCTACTCTCTACGTAGCACTTCCCAAGTGGATTTGAGCAATGCTGAGCGTCCGCTCTCTCCCACCCCTTCGGTCAGCCCCTCTTCTTCCAGCATCAGCACGAGTATAAGCCACAACCATCAGCTACTATGTGCACTGTTTGTCGGTTAAGATTAAGTGCAATAACTGCCTTGGCCTGTGTCACCTGCTTATATGCTCTGGACTCGCGAACAGGAACCTATGGACTGATACTTCTGTTGCGTCATGCTGTCGAGCTACGCAACCTTCAACGTCGTCTGACTCGCCTCTACCTTCTGGTAACGCAATTCCTTCGACTTCAAGAATGTGCCGTAGTGCGCGACCCAGCCTATTACCACCTAGGCATACGCACCAGTCCTTGACCCCCAGCATCAACTCTGCTCCCCCTTCGCATTTCGGTATCCTGCAATTTAATTGCAACGGCCTAAACTGTAAAATTGTTAAAGTGGTAAACTTAATGAAGCGATACAACATCAAGATCGCGGAAGGTCGTCTCTTCAGACCTGCAACGGGTACAATATACACCGTTGTGACCGTGCGAGAGGGCTTGGGGGTGGTCTGGCATTCATCACGCATCAATCTGTGCAGTATCGTCTATTTGAGCCTGACATCGACCCGAGAGACACCACCTTAGAACGTCAAGATATGGTTGTCCGGTCAGGCGATGTCGACCTTGAAATCATAAACATTTACATACCTCCTGTCACCTGCTGTGCCAGGGATTACCACCCCGACATTCGTGCGTCCGAATTCTTCGCCGGGAGAAACCAGGCATTGTCAACGAATAACTCCTCGGCCACCCTCTTCACGACGTGGACAACGCAAGTGAACATGGAATTAGACGTCTACGTTGATAGTGTCAAGCTACCAACTGTCTCACACACCAAAATCTTAGGGGCGACGTTGTTCAAATACGGCCTCATGTAACCGCAATTGCCAATAAAATCCAAAGCCGTAACAAAATCCTCAAGTCGCTAGCTGGCAGCACTTGTGGTAAAGACAAAGAAACGTTACTAGCTTCATACAAAGCAATCGGTCAGCCGGTACTGAGCTACGCTACGCCAATATGGTCGCCGGGGCTAGCTGACACACACTGGACGAGGCTTCAGGTCTGCGAGAACACCGCCTTTCGAACCGCCACTGGGTGTCTTTTTATGTCTCCTGAGCACCATCTCCATAATGAAGCGAAAATGCTCGGAGTTAAAGAGCATAGTGAGATGTTGACCAGGCAATTCCTGTTCAACTGTTGCAAACCGCAGCATCCGAACAGACGCCTGGTCAACGAGAATCCGCCCCCCAGGAGCATAAGGAGCCATCTACGCACACACTTCGATGGGATCCGGCACCTGATTTCCACGCCGTTTGATCCTAAGGTGCACCGAAATGTTTCCGTAGATGGCTTCTTATTTTCCTGGGGCGCGGATTCTCGTTCACCAGGCGTCTGTTCGGATGCTGTGGTTTACAGCAGTTAAACAGGAGTTGCCTAGTCAACATCTAAGAAGGGGAAGTTTCGATATATAATAGTTAAACAGAAGCGGGGATAGGACACCACCCCTTGTTTAACTATTCTGGGTTTTGATCTGGCGCCTCTGAATTCAACCGACGATAGACGGCTTCTCAGATAGGTTGCAGTCCAAGGTTGAGACAGGGAGAAGGGACGAATCTTCCAGATCTTTCAATAGTTTCGCATGGTTGACCGTGTCAAAAGCTTTGGCCAAGTCAAGCGCAACTAGCACTTTCCTGTGGTTTGGGCGCTTTTGGTTTAGTCCGTCCCCTATCTGAGTGGTGATAGCGTTCAGCGCGGTGGTGGTGCTGTGGATTTTGCAAAAACCATGCAGACTCCAACACTTTCACTACTGGCGAGAGGAGTAATATCGGGCGATAAGACTCCCCTACGGCAGCTGGCTTGCCAGGCTTTAGTAGTGGGACCACCTTTGCCTGTCTCCATCTTTCAGGTATGACAAAGGTGGACGGGGAAAGGTTGAAAATGTGTGTTAGGTATCTTATACCTTCGTCGCCGAGGTGTTTCAGCATCAGCATGGGAATGCCATCGGGGCCTATATATTTGGTGTTTTTAGATCTCCGAATTGCCTCTTGAACTTCTGTTGTGGAGATGGCAATGGGCGCATCGCTGTTTTTGGGTTTATGTGTTTCCCTGGTGTGATGTATGCCCTACAGGGTAATCATTATTACTTTGAATTTTCTTTGCATAACTATCTTGCATATTTTTTTTTTTTTAAAAAACTTCATAGATTTAGAAACTTCCAAAAAGTTTAAGCAACCTTTTGAAAATTTCATCATAAATAGTTGTTGGTAATTTTTCATTCAGCTAACTACTTTACAATTTTCGAAACTTTCAAAAGTTTAAGCAACCTTTGGAATTTTCATTACAAACTTTTGTTTGTATTGGTTCCCTTAGATAACTACTTTGCGATTATTTTAAAAACTTCATAGATTTAGAAACTTCCAAAAAGTTTTAGCAACCTTTGAAAATTTTTTTTTAACGCTTGGCGTGCCTTTGAATAATCGGCCATTGTTAAGTGGAGAATAGAACTGACCAGTCGTTATTGTGTCGAATATAACCAATAAAAATTTAATGCTGAAAACTTTTGAAATTTAAGAAATTAATAAATATAACTATTAAACGCTGAAGTTAATTAACCAATAAAAATTTAATTCTGAAAACTTTTGAAATTTAAGAAAGTAATAAATATAACTATTAAACGCTGAAGTTAATTGTGCGTTTCTACCGAATTTTCCTGGCGAGAAGGATACTCCTGCCAAAGGGGTACTCCATAAAAATTGGTGCTCCGGTAAAAGTTGGAGAAGCAATAAGAATTTCAAGCAGAACTAAAAGTGCACATATCAATTGCTGTTCCTACTAGAGACCCATTTTCAACTGCAGTTCGTGTCTACCCACAAATCAACAATCAAATTTAAAAGAATTTCGCTAATAATAGATTTGATTGAAAAAATTATATAAATAATATTAACCTAAATAACTAAGATATGAAATATGTTTAATGATGTGCATAAATATGCAGAATTTTTAAAAAGTTTTATTTAAATCCGGGAAAAAAAAACTCCTTTAACGGTTTCAATGTAAAAGCGAAAATATATGTAGTGTTGCAAATTTTTTGTTTTGAAGTGTGCATAGACATTGGACATAACGTATACCTACTCACAAAAGGGATCCAGCTGTTTGCGCAAACAACAATCAACCCAAAGATGAAGGTATGTAATTATCAGAAAGTATCTGGTTGATACCATAACAAAAAAATATATTGTCGCTTATTTGATTTCTTGGTTTTGTTGTTAAAATTCAAACTTTTGTTCACCTAATTTAGTTTTTCAAGTACTCTACTTTCGAGTAAAATTTTAATCTTTTACGTTGTTGTACTAGTTGTTAATTTCAAATTGAATAATTTGTTTTAATTAATGAGATTCAGTAGACATGCTGAACTATTCGATGAACAACATAAATTTTGGTTGATGTAACGTTAATGAATTTTAAAATGAATAAAGTTTAAGTAATCTTTGTAATGTGATCCACGATTTGACTTCGATTTAATAGGCGGGTTGGGAGAGACGTGGATGTACTCTCACACATGGTTGGGAAGGGAGTGAGATGGGGACTACTTTCACCTATGTCCCCTGAATTGTGTTTGTTTTGGTAAGGTTTTGGTTTCGTCATTTCGCTACACCCCTCTGACCGTGTAGGAAAAAGTTATCCCTATGTTTGTCCGACTACTTAGTACCCTGTTGTCCTGAATGAATTTTAAGTGCGTTTTTGCTGTAGTAATTTCTTTGTAAGTTTGTATTTACCAGTGCATGAAATAAATGTATATGTATGTACGCAGTGAGATGGTTCCATACAAGAATCCCCCCCAGCCGAAGAGCGTAGTCCTGGTCTAACAAGCATGCACGACCCTGTATGACATTTCACTGCCGCTATAACAACTAAGCGAATCTACGTGAAGGTACATTACATAAAATGGCGCCCAACGTGGGGCCCACGCTTTTGTGGGTACCTGAAAATAATTTTTTTTTTTTTCCTGTTTTACAGACTATCATGTTCAGAGAGGTGAAGGAATTAGTTTAAATGCATATTGCGTTTAGCTAACCAAACTCTTTGAATAATGATAACTATTTCTCTTAGGGAACCTTCAACTCACATACTTATATTTCCTATTGGGAACAGAGTTTAGTATCAGCTGTTTGGTATACTCTGCCATTGGAATATGTGTGTGTGTGATTGTTTCCTAGCTGTTATACTTTTGTAAACATCTAATTGGCATTAAATCAGCTGATTGTTTGCAAATAATAGCAGTGAGCAAAACGCTCGCGCACAATGTTTTTGTTTGTTATTATTATTGGCGAAACAAGGCTTTTAAAAGCAAACACAACGGTCTCTTCAGGAAGTCAACATCGTTGGATCACATACTGTTGCAAAGATTCAGTTGGTAAATTTATCTGCACCTGTAACATAAAAACATAATTCATATTGTTATCTAGTGTGTGTATTTGTTTTTTTTATAGTTGAATAAACATACAATAAGTGATTTGTGTGCATTAAACTGAGAATTTGTATTGTTGATTTGTTTTTTTTGGTTTTGTTAACGTGAAAATGATGGCTGTTCATCACAGCAATGAAAATGTGTCTCTGTTGGATGTGCAAGAGGGTATGTGCACTATTTGTAATGACGTCTTGAACGATTCCAATAATGCGATTGCTCCGTGTGACCACCGCTTTCATCTAGCATGCATATCTACATGGATGGAGAGTAATAGTACCTGTCCATTGTGTCGTAGGGTATGTAGTAGCAACGCATTTACGGATTCTAATGGTCAAGGTATTCGTCTTTTGAATAGAGTAAATACACGTTTGCAAGGAGCATCGGGTAATACACCTAATTCAGGTCGTGAAAGCCATGAGCCCCTTCCGGGATTCAATAATAATCGTAGAAGACAAACTAATAATCGCGGTAGGCAAAATAGAACAAATCTATTTAATGAAACGAACTCCAATAATCAAAACGGTGATGTAAATCGTGTCGGAGAAATGGTGGAAGATGCTGTTCGTAGACAACAAGAAGTTTTTGCTCGCGATATGCAAAGCACTATTGAACGTGTTGTTAGAAGCGCGTTAGAACATCAGTTGTCGACCCTTAACTTAGGTCCTTTGCAATCGCATGGCGATATACATTCCCCAAACAGAGTAGAAAATATAGAAAATAGAGAAGTGGATCAGGCTTCACCTGAGGCGTCTGCTTTTCAATCACAAACCCGTTTACGTAACCCTCCACCGCAACAAGATTCGTCTTTTAGTATGAGTAGTGTTGGTAAGATAATTTCTAGTTGGAAATTAACGTATGATGGTTCTAGTCAGGGTATATCTGTGAATGAGTTCATGTATAGAGTAAATGCGTTAACAATGTCTTCATTGCGTAGTAATTTCGAGGTGCTTGGTCAGAACGCTCATATATTATTTGAAGGTAAAGCCAAAAATTGGTTTTGGCGATATCATTGGGCTAATAGGGTGATTGATTGGTTTGGTTTTTGTGAGGATTTGAAAACGAACTTCAGGGATGTTCGTACTGATTTTGACATTAAGGAATCTATTCGAAATAGGAGGCAAAAATCCAACGAATCATTCGAGCAGTTTTTGGAAGGTGTCTTGTCCTTGTGTGATGCTTTAAACACACCAATGTCAGAACGCGAACTTGTCGAAACTCTAGTACGTAACTTACGTTCTGATATTCGTTTGGAGTTGCTGCATTTCGATATAGTGAACCTTAATGACTTACGTCGAGCTTGTCTGAAACGAGAAAATTTTTTAGAAACAATTCAGGCGGCACAAAAATCATCCTTTAAGCAATTGAATGTACCAAAGAGGCAAATATCTGAGCTACAACCGAGTGACATGGAAGAGGAAATTTCTGAAAGTGGTGATCCTGTCGAAATTTTTGCAGTAAAGGATGCATCGGAGCGCAAGTGCTGGAATTGCGATGAGCAGGGACATAATTATAAGGGATGTGTTAAGCCTAGACGCGTATTTTGCTATGGGTGCGGTCTGATAGCTTTCTTCTACCCAACTTGTCCTAACTGTAATAAGTCGGGAAACGTTCGACGGGATGTTTGCAACAACAACAGCAAACATCCGAGAGCGCAGCAACTTCAACATCGGAATCAATAAAGATTCTGAAACCCTTACCAAGAGTCCACGTAAATACCCAAAATTGTCCTGTTTTACACCCAATTAGACCTCTTCATGAACGGTTACAAGAGTATCGAGAGCGGCGTGAACGGATTTTTAATCCTTCACGGTCTGCATTGCGGGGTAGAGAATATTGGAAAGATGTAAATGATAAACGTAAGAACATAATTTCAACGATCCTTTGTAAACCGGGCGATGATAGGCCATACGCAAAAATTCGATTGTTAGACTCGGAGGTATTTGGCTTGTTAGATTCTGGAGCTACAATTAGTTGTCTTGGAGGGAAGCTGGCTATAAGCGTGTTAAATTCAAAAATCAGTTTGGGTATAAAAGCGATAAGATCACATGCGCGTACGGCTGACGGTTCGAAACAACAAATTGTAGGTGTTGTGGAATTGCCCGTTAAATTTAAAAATGAGGATCGGTCCATTGAGTTTTATATTATACCATCTTTAACCCAAGACGTGTACTTAGGAGTTAACTTCTGGAAAGCGTTTAGGTTAGCTTCACATATCATTAGCGAGACTAGTATAGTTGATGATGGTGTTGATGAACATCTTCATGAAGATCCTAATACACATGCATTGACACCAGATCAAAAGCAGAAACTTAACGCGGCAATAGAGTGTTTCCCGTCATATGAGCGAAATGGGTTAGGGAAGACTACTATTTTAAAGCATGAAATCGATGTGGGCGTTGCGAAGCCAATTAAGCAAAGGCATTTCCCAATTTCACCAGCTGTTGAAAAACAGGTGGGGCAAGAGATTGAGCGCATGCTTAAGCTAGGAGTGATTGAGGAATCAAACAGCGCATGGTCTTCGCCTGTAGTACTAGTGAGAAAACCAGGCAAAGTCAGGCTTTGTTTAGATAGTCGCAAAGTAAACCAAGTTACGCAGAAGGACGCTTATCCATTGCCACACATAGAAGGCATTTTGAGCAGATTACCGCGTGCCGAATTTATATCTAGTCTAGATTTAAAGGACGCATTCTGGCAAATCCCTTTGGAGGAAAAATCGCGCGAAAAAACCGCATTTACCATCCCAAATCGGCCGCTTTATCAGTTCACGGTTATGCCATTTGGATTGTGTAATGCTCCGCAAACTATGTGTCGGTTAATGGATAAAGTGATTCCTTATAACTTGAAGGAACGTGTCTTCGTTTATTTAGACGACCTACTCTTAGTCTCGGAAGATTTCAAATCGCACATCGATCTACTGCAAGAAGTAGCGTTTCACATACGTAATGCAGGTCTAACTATTAATATCGCAAAAAGCAAGTTTTGTCTGAAGCAAGTAAATTATCTGGGTTATATAGTGGGTCGAGGTACATTACAAACCGATCCGGCTAAAGTTTCCGCAATAGTCGAGTTCCCTGTTCCGAAATCAGTTCGACAGCTTCGAAGATTTTTAGGAATGGCTGGGTGGTACCGGCGATTTATTGCGAACTTTGCGGATGTAACGCAGCCCCTGACAGACCTGCTTAAGAAGAGCAAAACTTTTGATTGGACAGAGAAGGCACAGGAATCGTTTGACAGTTTAAAGCAACGATTGACATCTGCTCCATTTCTTGCAAACCCAGACTTCACAAAAGCATTTATTGTTCAGTGTGACGCAAGCCAAAACGGAGTTGGGGCTGTGTTAGCGCAGGCTAACAAGAATGGGGAAGAAGTTCCAATCGCGTACATGTCACAAAAACTTAACAGAGCACAGCGCAATTATTCGGTCACAGAACAAGAATGTCTTGCAGCAGTTTTAGCGGTTAAAAAGTTTCGTCCTTACATTGAAGGTCAAGAGTTTAAAATAAGCACCGATCACGCAAGTTTACGTTGGCTTATGAATCAAACCGACTTAAGCGGCAGACTTGCACGCTGGTCACTTAAGCTTCAATCATTTCAATTCACAATAGAACACCGTAAAGGAAGCCAAAATGTGGTACCTGACGCACTGTCCCGTACGTTTTCTGACAGCATAGAGGTAGTAGAAGGTATGCAATTAGACTACGTACCGGACATTGATCTTTCCTCATCTGCTTTTAATGATGCGAGTTATAATGAGCTTCGAGTTAGGGTTTTGGCAAACAAAGATAAGTATCCTGA